>CATIWJ010201320.1:0-40823 GCA_949640765.1 Croton laevigatus | reverse complement strand
AGTTTAGTACTATAATATGAACATATTTTCTTTTAATTAAATAATTTGTTTGATTTAGACCACCCTCAGTTTCTTATTAGCAGTTTCCTATTATAACTTGAACATATTTCATTTTAATTAAATAATTTGTTTGATTTAGATCACCCTCAGTTTTTTATTAGTAAATTACTACTATAATCAGAACATATTTCCTTTTAATTAATTAATTTGTTTGATTTGAACTGAACATATTTCTTTTTAATTAATTAATTTGTTTGATTTGGACCGCCCTCAATTTTTTTATTAGTAGTTTATTACTATAATATGAACATATTTCCATTTAGTTAATTAATTTGTTTGAGTTGGATTGAATATATTTCCTTTTAATTAATTAATTTATTTGATTCGGACCGCCCTCATTTTATTAGTAATTTACTACTATAATTTGAACATATTTACTTTTAATTAATTTATTTATTTAATTTGAACCGCCCTTAATTTTTTATTACTAGTTTAGTACTGTAATCCAAACATATTTGCTTAACCAATGACCGTTTGTTTTAAAAATTGAAGAAATTCCAATTACTTATAGATTTGGCCTATTAGGTAGATCTGTAACCTAATTAATTGTAGTTTATTATTACAAATGCAATTTTTTAAACCGAATTATGCCAACCATCATTAATTATTACTACCTCCGTTTTTTTCATATCTTTACATTTACTATTTCACAAATACCAATACAAACCTATTTTTCACCAATACCAATACAGAAATAATAATAAACAATTACTAACCTTTTAAAAATTTACTTTTTCACCAATACTAATAAAAAAATAATAATAAACAATTACAAAACTTACTATAAATGAAAATGTAAACAAATCAAAAAAACACCCAAAAATGGAAATGTAAACATATCATAAAAACGGAGGTAGTACCATAATTTAGAATGGTCCCAAAAATTATCTTAATTTTTGCTCTGAAAAAAAAATTATCCCTTACAAATTAATAGATCCACCCTCAAGATTAATACTTGTTTGAAATCGATAAAATTATAACAATAAGATGGAGTGAGTATAATTTTTCATCCTAAATTATTAATCAAATTATTACAGTTTTATTAAAAAAGTTGTTTAATTTTAACTTCAACTACTACATATGAGACTAGTTGAAAGCATTTATTGAGGACAAAGTGAAATTATTATTATTATTATTATTATTTAAGGAATAACTAGATTATGTACATGGAGTTGCTTTGTTTCATTCTAATTTGACATTTTTCTTATCTAAATCATCCAATTTAAGTATTGTATGGCTCAAATTATAAAAATAGTTGTAGACCTCATTCATCACTTCCGCAATTATATCATTAATAATGTTATTTTCATTATTGTTCTACGTCATATTATTTACTTTGTATTTTTAAAATATTCTATAATTATTTATCATTATCTATATGTATCTAAATACCGATTTAATATAAAAATATTCACTAAATATTTAATATAAAGTGAATTTATCTACCATTACAAATAGCCTAATATGTTCGATGCTTAGATTCCAAAAGTCTCTGGCTAGAATCGCCATAATACAAACTCGTTAGAAAATAGTAATATCAATATAAATTATACAGAGAAGGGAAAAAAATATAATATGATTTTAATCAGAAAAATCAAACAAAAAAAAATTATCATAAAAAATGAAATACTTCAAATGAAAAAAAGTCATAAATGTAAATAAAAGAAAAAAATTGAAATCAAAGAAGGGCATTTTATTTCAGCCAGCCATTAAAGTAATGAAGAGTATTTATTTTTTTTTAACGTAGATATAAACTCATGCACCGGATATAGATAGGAAGATTCGAACTCAGTCCGTTAGAACTTGAGAGCAAAGTTCTTACCTCCTCTGCTGGTCCCAACTATAGCAATGAAGATTATGGTTTCAATATAATTAGATTCTTTTAGATTGTGTATTTTATATGTGAAACCTTATAGGGTTTCAATATTTTTACCAAAAAAAAAATAAAAAAATTAATTACATGATAATTGTCCAAATTAATTCATTTTTTAATAGCTGCTTATTCATGCCTTAATTATAGCATCAAATTAAAATTACCTTTCTGGGGAAAAAAAATGCTGATAGAAGATAGTTTTCAAGATCTACATGAAACAATGCGTTTAAAAATACTACCTTTATTTTTCTCATTTCTTTACATTCACTATTTCACCAATACCAATACAAACCCACTTTTCATCAATACCAATACAGAAATAATAATAAACAATTATTAACCCTTTAAAAAATTTACTTTTTCACCAATACCAATAAAAAAATAATAGTAAACAATTACAAAACTTACTATAAATAAAAATGTAAACAACTCAAAAAAACACCCAAAAACAGAAATGTAAACATATCATAAAAACGGAGGTAGTAGTAAGCCAATCTAAAGACGGAATATAACATATTAATTGCATGGACACATCGATGTTTAGGGTAGTAAGAATTTAATAACTTGAAAATGATATTACTAATCACAAATCAATTCTTACCATTTATGTCTCCCTCATAAATAGGTTTTATTTATTTTCTATAAAATGATTAAATTAAAATTTAAATATAGTTTAATTAATAAGCTACATTAATTTCTGGCCACTTCTTTGAATTCCATTTGTGTTACTATACTGGGTTTGTTTTCTCCTTTAGGCTATAAACTAGGCGAGCAGAATACTTGCCAATTCGTGTTCGGTTTGTTAAGAATTTTGTGAGCTCAAATTCGAGTTTGAGCTTTGTTCGAGTCTTAAAAATGCATTCAATTTTTGTTTGCTACTAGTAAGAATTTTGCGAACTCGAGCTCGTTAAAATGGAAGTAAAATTTAAATTGTAAAGATCTAGCTCAATTTGTGAGCTATAATTAAAATTCGTCAAATTTTTTCTTTTATATTTTGGCAAATCAATTATTTTTAGGTAAACAGTATTATGAAATTTATGTATAGTTTAAATAAAAGTTAAAAAATGAAATTTAACATGTATATAGTCAAAACATAAATAAATGAAAATGGAAATATTGAAAAGAAATTGAGCAGAGATCTGCATAACTGAACAATTCATTGCACTTTTTTTTTAAATTCTTTGTATTTTTTAAAATAACACTTAAATCAATAGATTGAAATCAATTTACAAACTAAATATTAAATTAACTAACAAATTGGGATATATAAATATCCATAATATCCTTCTTTAAACAAGCTGCTTCAAATTTATTGCGGACTCTCTTTAACGAGATGTTTCATGAGATTGTTCGTGAACTTATGAGTCGAGCTCGAAAGTTGGACTCTAACTCTGTTCGCTTATCTTAACGAAAAAATTCGGATGAGTTTTTATAAAGCCGAGCCTTAAGATTTTTTTTTTGGCACTTTGTTTCAATGTGATCTCCTCCACACTTATTTCTAAAAAAGAATATCAACTTTCACCAACTTAATAATATAATACTGTTTGATACGCGTTTTATACTTTTAGTTACTAATGATTACTAAAGCCAATTTCAAACTTAAGACTTTGAAAATAAGAATTTGAAGAAATTATTATAAGCTTATGGTATGAACGAAGAAGAGAAAGGGATGGATTGGATTTGATTTGGTGCAGAATTGCCTAACAATAGAAATCACAAATGGTCAAGTAAATGCTCAAAATCAAAAGTGGTCCATTTTTCCGACCGACTTTTTTCTTTTTCTTCTGGCTTCTTTTTTCGTCTCAACTTCATGCATGCATTCTTCAACTTTTTTTTGGGTTGACCATATAATAAGGAACAACATCATTATTATTATTATTATTGAAAATTGTGTTCAGATTTCTAAGTTATAGTTAAATAGTATGTTTTTGGGTCGTTTTATTTCTTCTTCAAATACTATATTAATTGGCCTTTTGAGTGGCTCATTCATCGAGTCCTTCCAATACTCAATTTTATTGCCACTCGAACCTTCATGTTTAGAAGGTAGATGCTCCCCTTTACATTTCACACTAGTCCCTGTATAAAATGTATTATTAATAACATGGCCGGCCAGAGATTTCAGGGGTCATGTGTTATTTAAAAATTTGAGGCTCCTAAAATCAACGTAATTTGGAGCCGGTCGAACTTTAAGCCATTATTTCTCGTGATTTCAGCGATGAAAATGGCTAAATAAAATACCGTTGGAATCGTATTTTCACCCTCTATCAATCTATGACCTCAAATTTAGTGAAAAATGATTAGAAATTGAAAAAATAAAGCTTGAACTAAGTTGATTTAACAATCGATATTAATGACGACACGTTACTTTTTTTTTCATTAAGGTCCCAATTTTTCGAAGTCCCTGTGCGGTAGCTCACTTTGCACACATTTAAAGCCGGCCTAATTAATAATGCTTGTGTATTTGCATAAGTAATCTCTTAACTCTTCCTAAGAAAAGAAGGTTTGAATTTATTTATAAAAAAAAGGATTATGTTATGGGTTAACAATAAAGTTGATATAAATTGGAGATGCAGTCACATCTAAACCAAAAAGTTAGATTAGCTGCTATGTTATAGTAAAAATACGAATTAAGGAAATGTGATTAGTTTAATTAAAGAGTTAAGAAAAGCAAGTGGGTGGAGACAGAAAAAAGAAAAGAAAAGAAAAGAAAAAAGATAAGGTGGTGAGGAGAGGAAGGTTGGTTTTGTCTTTATGCAGAAAAAGTAGAAAAAAGCAATGTGGCGTTTTCTTCTTCAAAGATGCCTTTACAACTTTATACTTTCTGTCCTTTTGCTTATGTCATTTCTACCTTTTCACTATACAAACAAACCTTTCTTTCAACTACTCCTCTCTCTCTCTCTCTCTCTATTCAATTCTTAATTAATTAATTAATTAATCATGCACCTAATTACAACTTCTTAATACTATGTATATATTTTTTTTATAATATACTATTTACCAATCAGATTTATATTTTCCCGCCTAACATAAAAAAAAAAAAAAAGTCGATTAGGATATTCAACTTTCGCCGAGCAAATGTAATATATTGGATGAGAGAAAGAAAGTTATGTAATGACATTTATATATTTTAATTAAAAGATAATTCATTAAACACAATTCGATTCAATAATATTTTAAATATGAACATCAAATTTAACTGTTTATTTCGAATTAAATTTTCTATATATAGTATTTTATTTTTTTATATAGATATTTATACACACATATACTTAAAGGAGGAGGCTATTTGTATTATTGATGGCGCTCGAATACCGGTTCTTTAGCTTCTAACTTTAACTCTCTGTAACTGGACCCACCCCACTCCCATGCAGTATTTTTTATTCAGCTATTGCAACTTTCTAAAGATGAAATGGTTATCAAGAAAAATAAGACTATGTTCACACTTCTTCTAGAGTTAGGATGTGTTTGTGAAAATAAAATGTTTAGGAGTATTATTAATTATAAGTTACTAAAAAGTAAGCTTAAAAGCTACGTAACTAATTTTTTGTTTATACATATAAAAGTTATTTTAAAATCTATTTTATGTAATGTTATAAATAATAGCTTACTAAAGGAATAACATGCCACTTTGGAAATTCCTTTAAAATTAATTAGTTTAATTCTCATTAAAAAAAAAACAAAAGTTTATACTCAATTTTAACTTGGTTAAGTTAGTGATATATTTTTTTTAACGTTATATTAAATTTTTTAGTTAAATTATTAGGATTTGAATTCAGATTTTAAGTCAGAAAAGTGCATTACCTATGCATTTAAGTTAAAAATCCTTTGCTAAAATAGAGCGATATTGACTCCCTTATATTACTCATTGATATTAGATAAGTTTGTTATAAACATGTTGTAATATCTACAATTTTTAGACTTTACCTTTCCTCATGCAGGAAGTGTGATTTTTTTTTTCTAAAATTTCAACCTTAAACAATAATAATAATAATAATAATAATAATAATAAGCTCTCAACAATTTGTGTTTTTATAATATATTTTTATTTCACCTGATTTTCAACCACTCAACTCAATCATAACTAATCTGGAACCGAATATTAAAGGTGACCTTTCAATTCAATTTTCTTTGTTTACATCATAGGGTTTTGAAATTCAAATCTCTAATATTGCTATAACTATAAGAAAAACAATTAAATATAGAGTATATTATTGTATATTGGCTAATTAATGACATAAGGATACTATTTTATTCATTTATTATAGAAGTAGAAATAGAAAGCCAATTCAAATTTTACTACTATTTTCTTACAAACTCTCCCAAAAATTAGAGGGGAAAAAAAATAAAATAGTAATAAGTAATTAATTTTAATAGTGATGTATAAGCAAACAAAACATGGCTTTCTTTTCATTACTGGTAAGAGGCATTAAAATTTTTTGGAATTAATGAGAAGAAATGTCTTTGTATGGAAGGGGCCACAGCCACTCTCTCCCCAAATACATACCCTTAATAAATCACTACACATGTATGGTTGGTTCCACACACACTCTCTCTCTCTCCATAAATATAATCTCTAATTAATTAATTAATTAAATGCTTTTATATTATTATTATTATTATATGGCTCCATTTAATTTATATGATCTTGTCCTTACACTGATTCTCCCATATCTCTTTGCACATACATTCATTCTGAAAATAGTACTAATTGGAATATGACATTTTTAAAGCTCATAAAAAGGTCTTAGTCCAATTAGTACTATGTAAAAAAAAAAAAAAAAAAAGAATATGGCCTTTAATGCACTCTTTATATAAAAATAGAACTTCCAAATTCAAATATATATATTTATTAATAATCCTTTTTTCATGTAATTATTATTATTAATTATTAATAAAAATTTATGTTCTTCCTTTGTGTAAAGTTGATTTTTAAATGAGAATGAGAAGTTGAAAAAAGTTGTAGATAAGAGTGAAATATCCTTTTGTCTCCATACTTAACTGAATAGGAAGTTTCCTTTTCAAGGGGCTATTATTAATCATGTTTAGTTGAAATTTGGATGTTTTCATACCTTTTGTAGACAAATATATGTGTATATATATGAGTGGAATCTTATAATTGAACTATATACTATGGTCAATTCTTATAATTGCTAATAGCATCCCAAGCTCTATCATGGAAAATCTTTAACATTTTCATATTAATTTATGCCCCTACTATATGACTTGTACATATTATTTGTCATCTAAATTATTTAATACTGGTAATTAACTTTTTTTTTTTTAAACCCCAAAAGAAGATTGATAAGGCAAGCATAATTACATATGTATATATAGTCTTGTTATGTAATCTCTTTTTCTAAAAGATCTTATTGTGTAATATGAGAAAATTAATAAGAACGCTTAATATTCTTTAAAAAAAAAAATTGTAAATTGTCAATAAGAAAATAGTACTTCTAAGAAGCTTCATAAGATGGGTAGCCCTCAATTTATAATCATTCGCTAAATTAGGGATTAACAATAATACGTGTAATACGTGGTTAGAACAATAAAAAATTTACTGTAAAGTAGAATAGTTAAGATTTTACCCCTTGAGTGGTAGGTCAATAACACAAGACTTGAGAGGGATCCCAAAAATAATGTAGGAAATAAGTAACTAAAAACGATTATCATTTTCTAACTTTAATTAGTTTTGTCAAATCTCAACAGTAATTAACCAATAATGATCCTTACTAAAAAGAACCTTAATTTGGATTACTAATTCAGAAACCAAATAAAGATACTCCGTTTAATTAAACCACTCTTCTTTATGGGGCCATTTAATCACTAATCTCCACAAACAAGAACAAGAATATCCAAATTTAATTAGTGAGGAAACACGTGGATGTGTTTATGAAATTATAATATTCCAAAATGTTTAATTTTGAACCGACTGTTGTTTTACAAAAAGCCAAGAATCTGAGTCCCACCCTTCTTTCTTCCTTCCTTCAAATTCCAAGATTCATTCTTCTTTTTTCTAACATAAAATAAATATATATATTGGTGGTGAAAACCATAACACAAGAGAGGGCTATTAGTGTCTAAACCCGAGAAATTGTTAGGTAGACCTGGTCTACCACGTCATCTATACACCAACTCAATAAGATAATGATACATCAACTGGTAGTTAATTAAGATAATGCAAGATTAGAAGAGAGAAAATTAAAAAATAAAATAAAACTATTAATATATAACATACTATTAGGAGAGAGAAGATCCACATGTTAATATGTTATTATCTTATTGGATTGGTGTATGGATGACGTGGTAGATCAAGTCTACCCAAGAATTAACACCGTCGAAATCTCACCCCTCTTCCACGTCATGCTTAATGGGACCCACCACCGATTAGCCTAATCAAATAAACCCTAAATCCAATAAACAAGGCATGTGGTTCAAATTCCCTTGTTAGTGACAGAAAATTAAGTTAGAAGAGTTTATCCAAATTCAGATTAGTCGACTGCAGTATCCAAATTTAAATTACTCGAAATGGAAACTGGTAATTGAAAAAAAAATAATATTAAAATTACTTCATTTCTTTATTATATAATAATGTAATATTTACCACGAGATAGAATAGAACACAGCAGAAAAGGAATGCCTCACTTCCATTTAATTAAATTTATCCATCGTAAAATAAAATAAAATTCTATAATATAATAACAAAAAAAGTAAAGAAATAAAATAATAATTAAAAAAAAAAAAAAAGGTGAGACTCTTCCTGCTAATTGTCCCGTTAATCTATCCGCGTCTCCCTCTTCTCTAACTTTTTTTCTTTTTTAATTTAACCCCCTTTTTTTCCTGTTTTACCCCTTTCAACCGCTTTCACCTCCCCGCCAAAAACAGTTGAGCTATATTTACATCCCTATCCAACAGAAACAGAGCAACATTCGCCTACTACTATAACGGTCACAATACATCGACTGCAACTCTGATACTGCTTGGCAGCCAATCCCCCTGGCTCCGGTCTCCAGAATCATTATCGGGTTCTAGCCGAATGACCCTGGATTCGTCTACAATGCCGGATGTTGGTAACTTTAATTTTAGCTGCCGAATGCTTGGAACCAATACATTTTCTGTCCATTCTTCTAAACCTGCTCCACTTAACCATAATCCACCAGCAATTTTTTCAAGTGCCTCCTCTTGCATTTCAAATGGGATTCCGTCACTGATAATGGTGGAGAATTTCTTTGTAATTGAATTCGAAACCTCGCACCGTATGAGGTCCAAGTCTACTGGTTTGAAAACAATATCATCCTCTACCAAATTGAGAAGCTCACGAGCTAATGTTGAAGGAGTGGGCGTCCGTAATCTTTTGTTGAGAACATGTTCGTCTTCATGATCAACTGTAAGATCGCTTGAATTGTGAGAGCCATCGGCTTTATCCTCCTCAACATCAGCTGCTTCGTTCAAGTCGAATGATAATGCTGATCCTGAATCTTTCCTAGGCTTTGCTGGTCTCTCTTCCGTGTGTAGCCAACTTGCTCGGCGCTTTGCTGTTTTCTCGCAGAGGGAAAGCCTCAATTGCCATCCCCCGGTTACCAGATCAACAAGCTTACTTTCATCCAGAGGAATGGCTTTCGGCATAAATTTCAGGTTCTCAGGCAACCCATTTGCAGAAAGTAGGAAAATAACATTTCCAAGACTGATTTCACGGCCATGGGAATCAGAAAGTCGACCTCTTTCCATAGCTCGCTTTATGCTCCCTCGGACAAGCATATCTGCTTCGTCAATGTCTTCGAGCATGATTACTGAAAATGGATTTCTTCTAACTGCCTCTACTATTCGATCAATGGCTGTTTTACCACGGAAATTCATATCAGATTCCCCGCCATCACGCCGTGAACCAAGAGATACCATAATTGGGTTGGTCCCGCATGCAACGTCTGCCAGAGCGAATGCCATCTTCTTCTTGCCCACCCTATCTGGACCCGAAAATAATAGCCAAATATCCCCCTTAGATCCCCCAACCCGCTGTTTACCATTTCCCAATTTGCATTGTGTTACCGTTGTAGCCACTGCAGATGCCGCTTCTCTCTGCCACCAAACCTTATCAATAAGACCCTTAAGAAGCCTCTTGAATGAGTCCGCGTCTAATGCACTCAGAAGCTTGTGGGCATTCACTTCATGCAACTTGATCGGAGGCTCAGAAGCAACACAACCCAAAAAGTCTTTAGTGCGTCCTTCATCAACTTTTTCAGGAGCGTTTTCACAGCTTTTCGGCCGTCCAAGAACCAAGTCTGTCCTCACAGGGCTCCCTGGTGGAGTATTGGAACGAGCAGGTGACTGGCTAGGCAACAAATTTGGGTTCAATTGCAGATTTCCACTAAGGTTCCTATTCAAACCTAACTTGGGTTGGAATGGTTGTCGAGAAATCAGGTTCGGATTATACAAACTCGTCATAGAGAGAGCCGGTTGGGCAATTCTCTCAGAGCTGATATTTGGCTGATGATAGCTGGGATGAAGTCGCAGGCACATATCATGCCATTTCTTCTGCAACTCTACACTTTTGTGTTTCAACTCTTGATCCTTAATCTGCATATAATGAAAAAATTTAAATAAATAAATAAAATTCATTGTTAAATCTAACTACATCATTTTTCCTGTCGAAAAGGGCCAAAGAAGACTAACAAGATCAATTTTGTCATTTAATTTAAACTGAACTTACCACTGTCTGATCCACCGATTTAGCATCATCCTCCTGAGACTTGGCATTTTTCAACCATTGTGGCAGCAATGGCTGAGTTGCTTCTGATCTAAGTCCCGAAGAAGACTTTTCAGATACTTTAGGCTTGAGCTGTGCCAATTCCTGTTCATAATTCTGCATGCATTGCGGACAACAATTCATTCTTCGAGCAGGATCCAAGTTCTCAGAGAAACGCCTGAGCGGAGCAGGTGCAATAGTTGAAAACCCCTTCAAAGGTGATAAAGACTCAACTGAGTTGCCAAGAATCCCATTAGGTCCAAACCTGAACAGTAACCGACAAATCAGATTAATTTGTGCTTCAAAAATATGATCGTAAATCCCACAAACAAATCAATCAAAGATTATGGCTATCAATAAAATTGAAAGGAATCTGCAATTCTAAATGAGAACTTCCCTTTTAGCTAAAGTTGAATGCTATAGAAATTGACAAGGAATGAGATTCTAGTAGTTTATACAAATCCCAAATTAAGAAAGTATCTGATCTGATACAAACCTTAACTTTCAAATCAAAACGGAATTCATAACGTACCCAGAATATTATTTTCTGCAATTGCAAACCTCAGGGGATCTAAAAACAGCAAATTCTTGCTACCATAATCACTAATCAAACGACAAAGAACATACCAAATCTTTTTTTTTAACTGAAAAAATAAAAACAACATACGCACCTAGGAAACATTCCTGGTAGAGGAGTTCTAGGAGCAATTGAAACAACTTGCAGATCCCAATCATTTTCCATTGAAGGATGATAGACCTGACACCGCAAATATGTCTCACAAGTTGCAGTTCCGATCAACCATACCTTTCCACCACCGCTTTTCTCTCCAAACTTTGCCAGTAACTTCCCCATCTCCGCGACCGCTGCCTTCCCAGCCTCAGACACAATTTGCTGTTGCTGTTGAACTCCACCGTCAACACCTGCGAAATTGGGTTGCTCCACCAACCATTTTAAATCACCCAAATCAAGAATTACTCCTCCACAATCTGAATTCTCTATTCGGTGTTCAATCAAACTCCCTAATTCAATAATCTTTAGAGGTAATTGAGCTCTATCGAGAAAATCTTTTTCTAAACGAATAACTTGCACATTCTTTAACAACCCATCGCCTATTTCTTTATTTTCTATCCTCTTTAAGAGCTCTTTCACAACCATCTCCGGCTCCGAATCGCCCACCAAAACTGGATTTCTCTTCTTATTCTTTGATAAAATGTCAACAAGCCGTTTAATTTCCTCATTTCTGTGTTGCGCAGATTGCACTGCACTCCCTTGTTGTAATCTCGGATTCACATATAAATTCCGATTTGCAGTCGGTGAAGGAACCGGCACTGCCCCAGGCGTCCGAAACCCGAATCCAAATGAACTTGTATTGGAAGCAGCAGCGGCGGCGGCGGCGGCAGCGGAATTCGACGAAGAGTTAATAGATTGTTCAATTGTGGCCTTAACAGCTGGACTTGAAAAACTAGCTTCTCTCATGACTCTACTAACACTTGGATCATCCAAAATTGATATGATTAGCTGTTCAAGCTCGACCTTGACCGCTAAAAGAGGCTGTTGCTGCTGTTCGGGGCAGCCGCGGCGTTGATGAGCCTGAGCTCGCTTGAGTGCAGCCATTAAAGCATTGGAAATAGGTGGGTCGTGACCTGGGCTAAGATTCTGAGCAGTAGGTAACCTTTCTAAAGCAACACTGAAGCAGAGTTCTAAAGCTCTGCACTGAAGAGGATGAGAGGAATTAGGATGGGATTTGATACAAGCTTGCCGGAGAAACCCAGAAGGGGAGGCTAAAAGTGTAGCGGCCACATGAAGCGGCGTAGTTTGGCCATGATTACGACGGCCAGCTTCAGCTATAGAGTGGTTAAGAACACTGGCCGCTTCAGGCGTAAGCGTTTGTTGAATCGTACTAAGCCCAGCTCTCATTTCTTAAACCAAAAAATTGAGCTTACTATGATTTGGGTATTTCTTAAAAAATCGAAAATATGGAAAATCTTCACCGAATTAAAAGAAAGTTTGACGAAAATTAGCAGGAAGAAAAATGATCCAATGATGAGCAAAAGGAAAAGAAAGTAAATTCCTCAAGTATCTTTAGTTCTTCTTCTCCATCTTCTTCTTCTTCTTTTTCTTGTTGGTCTGTTAAAGGATCTATCCCCATCCAATCTTCAATCTTCCTTTTCTATTCTTTGTTTCGTTAAGTATTTATTTCTTCTCTCTCTCCCTCTCCCTCTCCCTCTTACATGGTGATTTGCGTTTATATTATGAATGAATATGAATATGAATATGCATGTATGTATGTATGCATATGTATGTATGTGAATAATGAGTATGTGTGTGTGAAACACACAAATACAAATAAAAGTAGAAGGAGAATTCAACGCGAAAAGGAAATATCAGATCCTCTTCTCCTCCCCTTCTATCTATCGCTATCCATTAAAACCCCCAAAATATCCCATTTTACTATTTTATTTTTTTTTTCTAAAACATTTTACTGAATCGAAATTAAATTAAGAAGAAACATGTCTTTGTTTTATTTAATGCTTTTATGTGTATTAAAAAAAAAAAAGAGAGAATATTTATTCTGGAAAATGGTGATACTTTTTGAGGGTTGATTATCATTATTATTTAATTATAATTATAGTTTTTTTTTTTGCCAAAGATAATAATAATAATAATAATAATAATTTAAAACATCTGTTGTCTGTATAGATGAGGAGATAATGGGAAGTGTGGTAGAAGAGACACCGAGAGATCGATCATGAGATTCATTACTACATCACCTTTTTCATTTTTTTTTTAACTTTTTATTTTTTTAAAAATTACTATTTTATCACTTATCTTTAATTTAATTACTAAATCATCATTGAATTTTAGCAAAAATTACTGATATTATTAATGTTTGATCTAAGTTATTATTATATTACTGCACCGTTAATTTTAACCTTTAATTGTTAAAAAAATTATAGAATTTGCTTTTAAATTGCCTTGAATTTTTATTTTTACTTTTTTTTAATTTTAATATTTAATTTCATTGCATTTTGAATTTTTTTATTGATAATACTATTTTCATATTTAATAATTATAAAATTAAAATATAAAAATTGAATTTTATCTACCACTAAACGCCCTCTAAGAATTATTTTTAGTGACAGAGAGCAGAAGACTGAAAATTGACTGGCTTTTAATCTAAATTTATACTACCTCCGTTTTTATGAATTGTTTACATTTCCGTTTTTGGGTGTTTTTTTGAGTTATTTATATTTCCATTTATAGTAAGTTTTGTAATTGTTTATTATTATTTTTTTATTGGTATCGGTGAAAAAAAAAGTTTTTTAATGGATTAGTAATTATTTATTATTATTTTTGTATTGATATTTGTGAAAAGTGGGTTTGTATTGGTATTGATGAAATAGTGAATATAAAGATATGAGAAAAACGGAGGTAGCATATAGAAATTTTAAGTTCAATCAACAAAAGTGAAAAATCTTTCATGCCTTGCCACCTTAGGCACGTTATTTTCACGCTCTCTCATAGTTTTTTTTTATAAACAAAAGAAATGCATCTAATATTATTTATTACATAAAAAAATCTTTATTTTTTTTATCATTGTTATTTAACAAAAGGTTTTTAAAAATATTATTCACGTCACCATAAGATCAGATTTTCATTATGCTCTCAAAATTGTTTTTAGAAAAAAAAATGACAACATTTTATTTAAGAGTATAAAAATACAAATGAATGGTAAAACATTACTTTTATGCACTAAATTTGTAATTTCAAAATAATATATATTTTTTGTTAATAATAAATAAAGTGCAATTGATAAATTTATTCTAGAACAAAACGAGTATATCAAAAAAATTTAATTCAATTTCCTAATATATAGTATGTAAAAAATTTGTTTGGGATTTCATAATGATGCCTCAATTTAAATTTCTAAGAAAAAACTATCTAAATTTTCAACTAAAAGTAATTCAAATTTAAAAAAAAAAATTGCACAAATAGTTTTTCTTAAATAAAAAAAAAAACAATGCTACAAAAAATTAAAAAAAAATTGTAATAGTTGGAGCCACGTCAAATGCATATATCATAAGCAAGCTCTTCGTTTACACACTGTGTTTGATTTGAAGAAAGAAAAAATAATTAAAGAAAAGGAGAGCAAGTTATCTCGTATGACTGTTTAAAATGAAGTTATGAAAAGGTACATGATAGAAGAAGGAGTAAGGCTTAATCTTACTTATCCCATCATTCTTAAGCAAATATAAGAGAGATAAGCTTTATTTCATAACTAATGTCTTTTTATTTACCCATCTTTCCAAACAGAAATAATATAACTTACCCCTCCTTACTCTTCTCTCTTTTTAACCTCTTTTACCGTTTCATTATTTACTTCTCCCTTTCCCATTCAAACATAGTGTTAATTACGATAACATCACTATTGTTTGGCATTATTTTTTAAATAACTTTTGCGGCTTCGATTAGTCTAAAGGATGGAAGTTATTTTTTTACCATTATTTGATAAATTTTTTTTAGTTAGTTTTTAAATATTTAAATAATAATTTATTAAATGATAATTTTCATAATTTATAGTAGATTTTAGCTGTTTAATTAATTACTATAAACAACTAATAATTAAACGCACGCTCGTTGTTGCGGAACACACCCAAAATTCATAGACTAATAAACATAAATAATAAGGAATTAGTAGAAGAAGGGAAGGGAAGAGAAGAGAGACGCATTGGAAAATAGATTGGGTTTGTTTGTGTTAGGGGGTTAAGAGAAAAACAAAAAAGAAGAAAAATCAGTGTAACCTTTCTCCCTTTAATGTATGCTTCAACCAATTTTCTGCTTTTCACACGCAACCCCTGCTAAAGCGTCGCACGGCCCCCCCCCGCCCCACCTTTTCATTACTTCTTTTTCTTTTATATTAATCTAATTCTTCTATTGTACTTCTCCCTTTTTAACTTTATAATTCTTCACTTTCTCTCCGATTATTTATTTATTATTTAAATTCACTTACTGTTACTGTTTATTTCCTCTTTTTTTTAAAAAAATTAAAAAAATTTCTTCCAACGGGTGCCCGATATCCGTAATCGAACGGGTTAGGAAAAGAAGAAAGAAAGAAAGAAAAGGTGTTAGTGTTGCATTGATGGAACAATAAAATATATGTTGATAATGGGAAATTGATTACTACTACATTTGTTTGGGTTAAAACTAATAATAATAATAATAATCTGTTTGAGCAATGAAAAAGAGAGAGAGGGAAATGAATTTTGAAAAGTGAGAGCAAAGCAAAGCAAAGCAATAAGTAATATTCCTAACTTTGAATATTGAATGATTGTAATAAGTAGTGCAAAGGTTTTAAAATTCGTGCCCTTCAAGTTTATACTGTACAAATCAATGGATTTTGATCACCCATCCATTGTTGCATACCATGCTCTTTTTCTTATATATTGAAAAAATATTTTATTTTCAATATATAGTTTCATTTTTAATATTCAACCTTTTTATGGTTTGCCATTAAAATTTGGACTCATATATGAAGTAATCCATCTTTTAAAAAAAAAAAAACAGTTGGTACCATAAATCAAAGCAATATTGCTCAATTTGGTTCTTTAATTTGACCTAATTTTGCAATTTAGTCATTTGAATCTTTTTTTTTTTTCAAAATAGTCCCCACTTTGATCTATTTTAACCAAAATAGTCACTATCTTTGTAACATCCTGTTTTTCAAAAAACCTAACGTATAGTATAATTTGAGTTTTAATAATAATAATAATAATAAAAGAATTATAAAAAGGTATAAACACATCATAAGAATGAAACAAATATATTATACAAAGAAAGTAAATGGATAGTATATAGACGGTAAATATACAGAGTTCGTGAGGAATCAATTGTTGAATGAAGAACAACTATCTAGCCCAATGGCTGAGTGTGGTGCCTAACGATCCTGAGGTCGTGGGTTCAAATTCCATTGCGGACAAGGAAGTAGCTAAGTGGTATGTGCTATCCTTATCAAACCTCTGTGCTTGGGTTCGTTCGCTTCCTCTCTCCCCTTTAGATAGAGAGTAGAGTAAATATAACTTTGTCAAAAAAAAAAAAAATTGTTGAATTATAGATAAACTTAGGAAAAATAATTATATGCTTGGGTTCGTTCGCTTCCTCCCTCCCCTTTAGATAGAGAGTATAGTAGATGTACCTTTGTTAAAAAAAATGTTGAATTATAGATAAACTTAGGAAAAATAATTACGTGCTTGGGTTCGTTCCCTTCCTCTCTCCCCTTTAGATAGAGACTAGAGTAGATGTATCTTTGTCAAAAACAAAATTGTTGAATTATAGATAAACTTAGGAAAAATAATTAAGAATTTTGTCCAATTTTTTTTTTTTTTTAAGTAGATAGTACTCACACACATAGTTGAAGGGGAAGGGACTTTCACCGGGTTCAAACTGGCACTTTTAGCTTCAGAAATTAAGTCTTTATCTGAAAAATTTTAGGAAAATAAAAGAATTATTAAAAAATAAATAAATTTTTTTTTTCCTTAGGTATTTGGGGGAGAGGACAGTAAAAAATAAATAAATAATAATGATAATAATCAAGAACTAATATTTATACATAATCATACTTTAGAGAGAGAGTCGGTTATTTATATATAAAAACAAGACAAGATTAAGAAGACCACATTTTTATTTTAAATTAGAGACAGAAAAGAGAGAGGTTCAGTATTTGAAAGCTAATTCAATTCAGAATTTATAAGAATAAAATTAAATACAAAATAGAGAAAAGAGTTAGAAGACCCGAAGGAGATCCGGCCGTCCATATTGCCGACCGGACCTCAACTTCGCCTCCTAAAGAGTACCGGTCGACTACTGTAAGTCCAAAGAGACGATGAGGCATTAGAATCAGCCGGAATGATGCCGAAATGCAGAGATTCGACCAGGTGAACGCGTGGGGTCTTGGTTTGGCCCGAAGTTCAACTTCATTTTTCACCATTTTTCGGTGATCAAGCGCTCGGGACCATTGACCGAAATCTGACGGTGAGATGAACTTAACGGTATATGGGTTGTGAATTTTGATCGCCGGGAATGAAGATGGGTAACGGGTTTGAGAATCAGGTCGCGTAACTCGAATAGCAGCCAGCGGCGAAGAAGAAGAATAAAACGACAGATGATGCTGCGTTTTGGGCAAATTTCGGAGTTAGTCCCTTTTGACCACTAGACTTGTTATATGTACTGTTTGGCCCTGAAACTTTAGAATAGAAAATGTTATTAATTCGGTTTAATATTGAAAATGAAGCATTTAGTAGAGCTAAATAATTAAGAGACTATAATATTGTTTAGAATATATTGAAAATTTAACATTTATTTAAAATAATTATTCAATGAAAGGATTAATGGATTAAAAAATAAATAAATAAATAAATATATATATATATGAGTAACATTACGTTAGTATAACTAATTGTTGAAATTGGGTAAATAGAAGAAGTTTTAATAGTAGAGATTTTATATATTTTAAAAGAGAATTATTTAGAAAATAATTTTGGACGAATTAATTAGAGAATGGTGTTGAAAATTGAAGAGAAAGAAATAGATTGTAAAAAGAATAGAATTATGGAATAATTATTCATTAAATAAATATTTAGAATAAGTATTTAGACTATTGATTAAGTATGAAAATAAATCAATAGATTATTGCTATATTTAGAATAACGAAAAATTAGTGGAAATTATTCATTGGATTATTAAACAAATTATTATTAGGAAGTATTGAAAAATAAGATAAGTAGTGAAATGATTTAAGTAAAAAATTATATTCATGAGCAACATAGAGTAAGCATTATAGAAACATTAAACACAAAAATTAATTGGAGCTATAATTATTTGCTAAATTAGATGGCCATGAAGAATTAAGCTAGACAAAAGGTGTGAGTAGATTGAACCAAAACGAAGCTAGACGAATATATCAACAATATCAGGTTTGGTATTTTACTTTTAATTGCTTACTTAAAGTGTTTGAAATGAATTTGCATTATTTAAAATATTATGTGATATATGAAACTTGTTTAATGGTCCGAGGTATGCTGATTACATGCTACAAGTTGTATACCGATACCTGCATTTGTTTGAATGATAATGTAAATATTTAAATGTATTTATATCTTTATTATTATTTTACTATCATAATTAAAATACCCACTGAGCGCATTTCTTAATGTCTGCTAAACTTGTAGGTCTGAAGTGATGTTAGAAGAAATTAAAACACAAAGTAGCATCAGAGTAGCGCAACAGGCACTAAAGGATTCAAAACATCAAACTAGCATCAGGCTCAACACGAGAACTTAGATTTGGCATATAATATGATGATACAAATAGAAGTTAATTAAAGCATCAGATTATAAAGTAAAGAAGATTTTAGTTTAGTCAGCATTTATTTATGTGATTAATCAGTAAACCATTATATTTTATATTCTGTATACCATGCAACGTTCTTCAATACGTGTTGTCACACTGTTAGTTCAGCTACAGTGGTCCAAGTTAAGGAGCGTTACAATTTTAACTTCTTTAAGGACAGTGTTTTTTTTTTTTCTCTAATGCGGAGAAAAATGGCAAATCCCATCAGCAAGAGGTGCGACCGCCCACTCCATTTCAACTTGTACCCACCTCTTCCACAATTCCTATTTCTAATTTCTTTCTATTTTCATTTTTTTTATATCATAAATCGCGTTCCTTTTCTTGGTCAAACTGTTTTTGTTTACTTTCTGTATTTTTTTTCAAAGTAGAGGTGGTGCAACTTCATTAATCGGGAGAAATTACGTCTTGCAAATTAATTTGAGGATTTGCGATCAAATCAAAAGATAATAAATCATCATCAAAAGAACTAATGTTAAAATATATTTATAAGTCCATGTAGTTTTTGTGTTGTAATGTTGTAAGGTGGTTTTGTCTAATTTTTGAATATATGCTAAATTACATTTCCAATTTAAGTTTTTCTATGGACTTGGCTACGGTTCGATTTGAACCAATGAGTTTGAATTGGAACCAAATCAACGACTAACCATAGCCTTATTGACCGAATCAAACTAAATCGCCACGACCTCTATTCGGTTCAAGCAAAACACATGAACCGCCGTTGTACACGCCATATCATCGATGAACCAACCAGGTGGAACAATCAAATTTGAATTGCGAATTGAATCGTTCGATCAAATGTTGAGCAGTGAACCGTAATGAGGTTTACGTATATACGGTTGATTTCTAACTTTATAATAACATCGGTAAAATATGTATATATATAAACTAAAAACAACATATAACATTATTTTTAACTTTATAATATAACATTATTATTTTTTTAGTTCAATAACATATAACTACTAATATAATATTTTTTTGAAATCACTAATATAAGTACAAAGGAAATAATGTTGATTGGGAAAAAAAAAAGGTTAAAATAAGAAGAATAGAATAGAAGTAAACTTTTGTGATTCCAAGCTTTTGAAAAGAAAAGATAAGGGAAATGGGAGTTTGTTTAGTAATCATAGAATTAACATATCCTACTTTTTTTTGTAAACAATAAGAAAAGAAAAGGAAAGAAAGAGTGTTGAGAAGAAGCAATAAATCATCATCATTTTCTCCTTTTTGTAACGCACGCCCTCTCTTCTCTTTTACGCGTTTCTCCACCTCCTTCTCTTCGCCATTTCTTACGCGCTTTCTACTTCACTCGCTCCCTCCTTACACGCGTCCTCCGCTCTTCACATCTCCTTATTAATATTTTCTAAAATTAAATTTTACAACTAATCTATAGTATAATTATCTATATACTCTTTTAAAGACAAAAGAATAAATATATACAAATAGAAAGGGGACATTGACATATTCTAAAATGTTCTATAAAATTTATTTTTTAGAATGAATTATATTTTTTTTTGTTAATATTTATAATAAATAATTACTATATACAATTTATATTCGAATTATAATAAAATATTGGTAGGTTTAAATAATATTTCATTAAAATTTTAATTTTTATTATAATTTATTGGATTAATTAGTTTTTATTAAATTTTGAATAGTATTATTGTAGTTACAATATAATATATAAATAAATTAAATTTATATTTATTATTATTTATTTAAAACTAAAAAGTATTTTTACTCATATTTTATAAAATATATAAGAATTATTTACCAAAAATAGTGGTTTCTAATTTTATATAAAATATGATATTTTGAAATTAAAAATATATTCATTCAAAAAAAATTATAGTGTATAAAATTTAAAATACTTCCAACCGAATAAAAAATTTTATAAAATTATTATAAAATATAAATTAATTAATTTGAATACTAATATTTATTTATATTATAATAAAACTGAGGAAAAATAAAAATAAATTATATTTTATTATAGAATTAAAATTAAAATTTAAATTGAAATTCATAATTTCTTAATAAAATTAAAAAATTTTTTTTGTACATATATAAAAATTATGTAATTCAATATTACAAATTTTTTGTGAGAAATTATTAGAAATATAATTTTCAGTACTACTTCTGCATATTTTCTAAAATATTAGAATCATGAAATTATAATAAAAAAAAAAGAGTTTGAATTATAATTGTGGGGTCCTTTAGTTTACGAGAAGATTGATAGACGTAATGAAATGGTTAGAATAATTTAGTTCAATGCACACGATTGCAAACAAACAATTACAGTGGCTGTCAATTTATCATTTGAAAAGGTTGAAAAAATCGTTATCCGAAATATCACGAGAGGTTGCAAATTGTCGTCACATGGAAATGTTTGGAAAAATTAAAAAAAAATAGAGGTAAAAAAGCTGACGCGTGCAGACATAGACCTTTCCTTTTCCGGTGAGCAAATAGAAAAAGGGTAAGTTTGAAAGGTAGAGAGAGAAAGAGAGAGTTTTCAACTTTCTGCATTTATTACTTCACTTCTTCACGTATCTCTATTTTCTGCTTAATTGCATTGTAGTACCCTAATTTTAAATGATATAATGTTTAGATACTCTAATCTTAATTTATAACAAAAAGTACTTTAATTTTAATTCTTGTAATAATCAAATACCCCTAGCATTTTTTCAAGTCACAAACAGGTTATAATGATAAAAAATTTATAGTTTTCCATCATCTTTTCCTTTGACCATCAATTGCGAAATGACTAAAATGAAATTTTTCACCAAAAAAAATTTAATATTTGTTCTCGACAAGAAACGAAGCAAAAAATATATGAAATTGAAGAGTTCGTTGCGAGAACTCAGAATGTCTTTATTTTTTATGAATGATGCACGGTTTGAACGGAAAAATGCTAAAAATTGATTGATCAAATTTTACCTTAATTGCTAGACACGGCTACGAAACAGGCAAGATTTATGTCAAAATGTCAATCTTGATGAGAGGATTACAATTATATGTTTAAAGTTACCATCAACATATCGGAAGTGGATGAAAATTTGCTCAAAGTCACTGTCGCCGTCCAAATATAATAGCCGCTACTTCACTTTTCTCCTTTCTTTTCTTTTTTAATTATAATTATAAATTAAAATTTTATTAATAATAATAGGTGGGGTTTTTTTTATAATTTTTAATAACTAATTTTAACAATTAATATAACTTTTAGTTGCAAATTTCATTTTCGTCACTTTGCAATTGATGATCAAAAGAAGAAGATGATTGAAGATCACATTTTGATTCTTATGACTTGTTGGTGACTTGGAAACCTGTTAGAAGTACCTAATTATTACAAAAATTAAAAATGAGATATTTTTTTTTTATTACAAATTGAAGTTAAGATACCTAAATGTTACATTATTCAAAGTTAGGGTCCTACTGATGCAAACAAACAGTCCTTTAATTATATCATGTGGGAAGAACAAGGTTGAAGAAAGGAAAGTATTAAAACAGTCCTTTAATTCTTCAGTTTTTTCAGAAGGACTTATAAAATTATATTTTGGTCCTTATACCGTTATTTAGTAGAAAAATAGACAGAAGGGTATATTTGTCCAATGGAATTGAAATGCAAGGAGATTTTTGTCAAAAAAAAATAAATAGGGAGGAAAATAAAGAATATACAAAAATCTAAGGAGGTTTTTTTTGTAAATATCCCTTTTGAGAAACTTATAAATCTTTCAAAATTATGAAATAATTTTTGAATGAACAATTTATTTATATAAAATTTTAAAGTAGGTTTTGTTTCATTTATAAATAAAATTTTGAAATCCAGTTATTTAATAGGTGTTTTTGGTTAAATTAATTTGTTTTAACATAAAAAAATGTTTTACTTCTGGAAAATTACTTTTAAGTTATAATTTGATGAATTTTGGTTTTTGAATTTTGATGTTAATGTTGGCTATGATTTTGAGAACTTATTGTCTGTCATGATGATTGTAAGATTACATGCATTCATGACATTCCTGAGCATTCATACTTGCATATGACTTATAAGTGTTATTGATTCATAATTATTGGTTAGGCTCTCATAGAACCTCAAACTTAAGCAGGGGATTGCATAATTGTCTGTCAAAACCAAGTAAATTTCATGAGTATATTTGATTACTTGTGGTATGCTATGTGCTAAAAATTAAATTATATATGTGATAAACCCTTCTTTCGGAGATCGGGGTTAGCACAAATGGTTAGCATGCTCCCACTAATGTATCAAGGTACCTGGTTAGAGCCTTACAAAAAAACTCTCCCCCACCACAGATACATGCGTATAACTATGTGATAAGCCCTTTCTTTTATCCTACTTCAATATTATATTTTTTTTTTATTCAAATCCGCATGTGATTAGGAGATATGAAAATACTTATATCCATTATTGATTAGTTGAATTTGATATTATTTATGTTATGCGATGGTGTATTATAAATGCACAAAGGACGTAGGGCTGAGGAGATTCTTGAATTTGCTTACTTGCGATTTATTGATTATTGTCTATTGACTATTGTGGTTGAAATGGACCATTATTTTTATTGCTCATTGATTATTGTGGTGGAATAAAGAAGAGAGAGTACTCAGAAAATTTGTTTGAATTATTTGTGATTGATATATTTTTTATTATTATTAATGTTAGAAAATTTTCTTACCTTTTATGCACTTATTGAACATCTATATATAACCCTTACACCCTTATAGATTATTTTACAAATTTAGTACCTAGCAATTTCCATCTTCTTCCTAAGAAATCGTTTTTTAAGGTGTTGACAAAATTTTAGTTTATTTTAGTTTCAATACATTGTTCCATCTTAGAGATTTTTGGATGTCTTATTTGGGTGTACTGAGTTCAAACCTTTTTCTGTAATAAAGATTTAGAACACTTAGTTTTTATCTTGAGATTATGAACTTAGCCTTGTTTGAATTACTGATTTAGTTTGCATTTGAATTATTTGCATTTAGAATCACTTCGAATCATTTATAACTTATTATTAAGGCTTATATGTTTAGAATTTGATTTAGCTGTATGCTAGTTACGGTTTCGGGTCGTGACAATTTATAGTCTCTAAAGTTGTAGACTTCTTGAGTGAGAAGAGTCACTCAAAGTCCATAGCCTTTAGAAACTTTCACAAGGAGGTTGTGAAAATTTCTATACTTGCTCACATTCCATAACCAAAAATTCATTTTCACAGTTTAGTAAGAAAAATCTCTGAAATTCAATCTTTTACTTCAATTCTTCCAAATATTGCTCTCAGGGCCGTCTAATAAATTTGGGAGGCCCTATGCGTAACATTAAAATTGAGCGTTAGGTCCTAGGAAGAGTGAGATGTGTATCTTTGGACTGAATATAAAATATGTAATTCAAGAGTGGTTTAGTGGAATATGCGTGCTAAATTGAACTAAATGACTTAGGTTCAAATCTTAGTAGATAAGACTTATAGTTATTTTTTTTCGAAAAAATAATAAATTTTTAAAATTTAGAGGCCCTAAAAAAAAAGGACCTTGTGCAAGTGCTCTGCTTGCACATTCTACTGCCCTGATTGCTCCCAAGCCAAAATTTCACCTAAACACCGTGCTCATATGATACTATACACATTTCAAAGCCTCACCTGGTCCTCTTGAAGTCTTTACACTCTCCTATAAATTCTATATCTCCTTGGTTGTGTTCACATCAAACATGTCTCAAATATTATTGATAAAAAAATAATAAAATATACTAATAAATTAGTATCTTAAAATAAAAATATTTTTAAGAGATTAAAATAGACTAATTATAAGACATTCTGACTAAAAATTAAAAAAAATAAAATAAAACATGTCCGTCAAAAATAGTATTTTAGAAGTAAAATATAGCAGAAGTATATATAGCAAAAGAATAGAGTAATAACTAACACAACTACGTAGTTTCAACATAATTTATATGCAAGTTTTAAGTATTAGTACTTGAGTTTGGAGGACGAGTTGGGAGCCAGCAGAGGTGATAAGACCTTTGCTTTCGAGAGTTTAATAAATATCCCGCGTCTTCAATTCTAATACTATTCCATAATCATAATCATGATGGATGGTAATTTCCATTTTCATATTGAATTATTGAATACTTTGCGGGTTTGATAATACATATCTATGTAAAAATTTGTTCCGTTTATAGAGATAGACCCACAAACGTGACTTATTTAGTATTTGTGAGTGATGATAGGAAGACAGTGAGTGAGTGAGTTTTTATTTCTATACTTTTCTTCATTTTAAAGATGTGATATGTAATTATTGCACGCAATAATTAATTAGAAAAGGGCCAAGAAATGCCATAATATATATATATATATATATATTGCCACTTCGACGTTTCTAATTGCAACATCTTCCTGACGATATAAATATTTGTACTGCTGTTTTGGTATATGATGGCCATTGTGTGTATATATATAGCGATTTTAACATAAATTGCACGCGTCATTATTTTATTTTATAAAATTATTCAATTATATTTATTAATTTTATATAAAATTAATTATTGAGAAATACAGAAAAAATTAGTATTAATTAATTATATTTATAATAAATAGTATTTTTAATTGGAATATGAAATGAATTTGATTAATTAATAAATAAATTAATTTTTTATTTAAATTTAAATCAGAACGATATACCATTTTCTTTGAAATTTGGAATTAAAACCGGAGCCAAGTCTCCAGTTCCTATTCTGGTTCGGTTCTTAATTTTTCGCTTCCGATTTTAAGTCTAGTTACAAATGGAACCAAATTACAAATGGAACCAAATATAGTTTCAATTATAAAATTTTCCGTTTCTCGATTCTTTGTTCCGGTTCTCGATTCTTTGTTCCGGTTCTCAGTGACGGTTCCAATTATAATGAGGAACCAAACTAGCATTTAAAAATTTGTGGTTCTTGTTCTGGTTGTGGTTCCTTTAAAATAGTTCTTTACCGGTTCCATTTTCGTTTCAGTTCGGTTCTTAATTGTAGTCCGGAACCCCCGCGAAACATGCATAGTCCTATTTGTTAGTCTTTTTGTTTGTTATATGGATAATTTAAATGGAAAAATTTGCCAATTTTTTGGACCATTTTAATATCACAAAGACTAAAAAATGAAATAAGAAAAAAAAAAAGACAGTGACTAAAAAATATAATATTAAAAATACATGAAATAAATTATACAATACGTAAAAATACATGGATTAAATAATAATCATCCCTATAATTTATTGCAATTAAAATATGGTGCAACTATTTTCAGCGTAGAATTTATTAATGACAGAGTATTCATGATTTTCTGAATTTAAAACTTATTTAATAGTAGCCCTAGCAAATTTTAATATGGAAATAGCACCAATCCTAAAATATATTAATTATTTTTAAATAAAAATAAAAATTAAAAATGTGAGACTTACATTCCATGACCACATACTTGATTGAGGGCAAATGATTAATGCAAAGTGAACATTACTAATTTTCACAACAATTAATGCAATAAAATTGAAATGATGTAATTTTTTAGAATTGCATATAATGAGGAAAGCAGACTTTAATAACAAAGGGCAAATTGGGTTAATTTCAGATTGAATGCTGTTAAGCCAAATCAGGCAAAACTCAACTGAAAATTCAAATGATAGCTAATTTTCCTTTATTATAGAGTAGAAAATATTGCTTATTTGTTGGTTCAAAACCTCTATCTTAGGGTAATAATTAAAGCATCACTTGCTTTTTTTTACTCCAATTTTTCAAAGGTAAAAAAAGATTTTTTTTTGTTTGACTTTTTTTTTTTAAAAAAGATTGTTTGACTTTGTCACTAAATATATACCTTTTGAGTGCTCAATTAGCCCTAATAGCTTTTTAATTGTAATAATTGAAATGATGCTCAACTCTTTTGTTAATTATTTGATTTGGGAGTGATTTTATAATATTCATATCTTAATTAATATTAAGTGTTTTTAATGATTGAACTAGTTATTTTATTATCTTTGGTTTATTGGTAAATCACTAAATTGATTTCACTTGTCAACTTTTGTGTTTAATTGACTTAGGTACTTCCCCATACTTGATGAGCAACTTTATCTCAAATAATCGAATTGCATTTTGAGTAAACTATAATGTGGAATAGTTTAAAATTCTTGCATTTTTAATTTTTTTTTAATTTTATGTTAATTCTTAATTTATTTGTGGGGAGAAAAATGAAAGATTTGTAAAATTTTTTTTAAATAAAAGATAATTATTGACTTAGATTATGATGGTCCCATGAACCTAACTTAAGATAAAAAATTTTTTCGATTATAATTTCATTGATATGTTTGGAGGGGTATGATAGAAATTTCAAATTTTTATCATTGGATTATTAAAGGCTAAATATGTAAATTCACCCTTGAACTTTATACGTTTTCTCGAATGTATTTTGAATTTTCTGACTGACCACTTAGACTACTCAACTGCGAATCCTTAAATAAACTCACACATCAATACTCTAGTAAGAGAACACATGTTTTCAATCGGACATGGGAGCATCAACGCATATAGGTCGTGTCATGTGGCTATGGTTAGAGGTTTTTGGGAAGAGAGAACATATTTAAAAAGAAAAAATAAAGAGGAATATGGATAAAAAGAGGGAGAGAGGTGATTGAAAAGAGACGATAAGAGAGGGGATTCTCTTCTTTTTAATTTGAAAACGAAGAAAAAGGAATTTTGATTTGAAGAGGGACAAACTTCTTCTTGATGGAAAAAGATAAATATGTTGGTCTCACTCACTTTATGTACAACAAAATCCAACGGTTAGTGTATTAAATGTCTCTTAGACTTAACGGTAGTCATTACAAATAGTGAGATGTAGCATTCGCTACCACCAAGGATGTCTCACTCACTACCTATGTATTTTCTGATGTAACTTTAATTCAAGTGGCAATGACTACAATTTGATTTGTAGGTATAAATACCCTCATTTATATCCATTTTGAAGTCGAACAACTATAGAACTTAAGGGCTACCAATTGTAAACAACCTTCTTAATTAATTTCTCATCTACTCTTGTGCTTTCTTGTAAGTTAGTCTGTGAGCTTTAAACTCAACATCTCTATTGGTTGACTAAGTTGTTGTAAAGTTTAAGTGTGAGCCTTAAACACTAAGTTTGAAGTTAGCTTAGAAAACTTCATTGCATTCTTGTTTGATTTAGTGGAAACCAATTCTTGAGTGAATTGAAGAAGTGGATGTAGGATTGGTTAGAATCCGAACTACTATAAATCTCTTGTTCATCTTCCTTTCTTTGTTAAACCAATGCATTCCACTATGATTTTTATAGTCCAACTAATTTACGTTCATTTTAGTTGCCAAAGGGCCAACATTCTTTATCTCTTTCAATCTTCTTAACCTCTTATCGCCACCACTCTCACTTCCCCTCTTTTTTCACTACTAATGCCTCGGCCTCCTTATTCTTTACACTCTTTACAACTTGTTACCATTGCATCACTCTTTATTATTATTATTTTTCTTATTTTTCTCAATCGCAATTTCTAGTTAAGATTTAGATACCCACTTTTGATCTCAAAATATCCTTCTATCGGATCTCCTTGGCATAATTTTGATGAGGATGAATGACATGTTTATTGGATGATCGCTGAGGGTGAAAGTTCTATTTTGATGTAGTAGATGAAACAAATTTTGTTAGAATTTTATTTTTATTTCTGGTACGTATGGATATGTACAAATATACTATTAGTATATATTTTTCATTTTGCATGTAAATATACGTAATGTGTTTAATTTTCTTTTTCTATTATTTTTCTTTATTTTGGTTATATATATATACACACACAAGAAGCTCATATGTAGAATGATAAATGTAAAATGATATATGAGTGTGCGTACACCTATACTGATTAAATACATATTTTCAAATTTTGTGTGATGTGTATATAAAACTAGCTAAGCTGACTGGTGGAAACCACGCAATGGATAATATTGTGGACTACACGACATGGGTAATAGGAATCGAACCCAAGATATCTATATCCTACAATCTTATTCGTAAGTAGGATGACCAATATACTAAATCCTAATTGGTAAATAAAAGACTTTTTAAAAGGTTCATAGATAGATTTTAAAATGTTGCTTAAAAGTTAAATAACTTACTTTTACTTGATTTAAAAAAAAAACTTTCTTCTTGATATAAATAAAAAACTTTTAACTATTTTTTACTAGAGTTAGATTAAAAAAAAAAAAACTTGATATAAATAAAATCAGATTGCACTTTGAAATTAAGAACCATTTTTGAAACAAAAAAGATTAAAGCTACTAGTATTTGACATTCTACCAAATTATTATAACGGTTGGGGCAATAATTTTAAAAATAAACAAAATACTAAAACTGTACTTGTTTTAAAATTTTATCAAAGCTAAAATTGAATGGTATACAATGAATTAAACTAATGGTTATTAAAACAGCTTCCGTGGAAACAGTGTGCCTTTAGCATAATTTAAGGATTATACAGGAAAAAGTGGTATTTGGAAGTGTTCTAATTGTCATAAAGTAGGATGGGTGGTAATAGAAATTTCTAACATAAAAACAAAACAAGATGATAATCTATTGAATATGTAAAGCCAAACATGTCAACACGTATTGAATTATACAATCGTCGCCGCCTGGTCATTTCTTGCAGGAGGTCCGTTGGTGGACTTCGATTCCGCTGGGAGCCATTGATGTCTTTTGTCATGAAGCCATTAGCGTTTTCATTCGTTAGATTTTATTTTTGTTTTTGTATTACTAGTCATCAGCATCTCTTCCTTTTAACCCTTTAACGTATAATTTTTTTTAAAATGATTTCTAGAATGGTAGAGTGAAGTGGGGTTTATGCAGGGGTATCTATTTAGTAGGGACGTCTGCGCATAAGCGTATTTCTTTCCTTTCTCAATCTATTTAAAATATATATATATATATATATATATATATATATATATATATATTTATAGTATTATAATTTATTAAAATAATTATTAAAAATTATAAAATGAGGAAAAATAAAAAAATTAGGGATATAACAAATTTAAAAAGAAATCTATACACAAGAGGTTAAAGAATGAAGGCATAAATTATTTCTAACATATAAGAAATTAGATTAAATTTAAATTTACATTTATAACTCTTTTAAAGAGTTAATCGTGTCGTCTTGCAACACAACCTATTTAATCCCGTGTTAAAAGTGGGTTCTATTATTCATATAGTTAACCCTTTTAATCTCAACCACAATCTGTTTTATTCTCTTACGCAATGCCAAGAATTCAAACAAGTTGAAACAAATGATCCCCTACAAAAGATTTTGCTATTTTGAGAAAGTTTTGTTGAAATTAATTTCATGTCTCCATGTTATAAATATTAGACTATTAATGGAAGCTATCTAATTTTCCAAAAATCATTTAATGGGTCGGCAAGATTGATTATTCTAGACATTTGCACATGTTAGCGATTTTCTGAACCTCGAAAACTAATTTTATAAATTCTAAAAGTTATAGTATAAATATTTTTTGAAAATAAAAACAATCAAATATTGTGGATAAGGATTATAGATTCCAACCTTCCCATACTTTTTTTAGGGACGAACCTCTCGTAAAATGACCTTACCTCAAATTAGATTCCAAATAGATTTTCTTTTTAAGAAAATAGATTTCAAATAATTTCATATGCAACGTCTTATACAAGTTGTGTTAATTTTTTTTTTCTAGTAATTAATTTTCATAGTTTCATTTAGGGTTGTGAATGAGTGGAGTTGTTCGCGAGCTACTCGAGCTTGACTCAATTAAAACTCATTCGAAAACTAAATGAGCCGGCTCAATTTAACAGATGAGTCGAGCCTCGAGCCGAGATTTCAAGCAGGTTAACATACTTATTTAATTTATTTTTGCAAAAAATATGTATTAAATTAACTTTTTTTTTAATTTTTCACATTTATGGTAATATAATCACTAATTAATGTAAAAAAAAAAAAAAAATTCGTGTCTAACTATGCACCAATAATCTCTTTCTTTATCTTATTTAAGATTTTAGATAAAACGAGTTACTCGCATCGGCTCGAAAAGTAAATGTGCCGAGCTAGAGCTTAGTAATACTCGACTCGGCTCAACTCATTTATAGCTCTAGTTTCATTTACTTGCAATTTTATTAGAGGTGCATCCATTGCATATTTATTTAAAGTATTTTTCTTTAATTTATAAATCTTTTATTGAATTATATTTATTAATTTAGAAAATATAGAGAAGAATTCAACATTAGGTTATATTTTTGGGGGTTAATACATTAGTGGGATAGACCAAAACCGACCAGGTGAACCCCAGAATTGAAAAAATTTCGATCCACCTTACATTGGTCAATCCACCTTACATTCCAACCCGGATTGAATCGACCCTAATGGTTAACTCGATGGATTGGGTTGGGTTGAATTGATGAGTCATGGGTTAAGTTGTAGACCCCTAGTCCTCGCCTTTCTCAATACATAGATGACACTCTTCACTAATCTTGTTCCAAAAGTTACACAAGATAGTGGACAATGACTTTATGGCGGCTGATTTAGAGGTTGCCAAATCAGATGTCATTATCATTTTTAGAATTCTCCTTCTCTTACTTTAACTAACTCTCTAGCAGATTTTATAGCACCTAACCGATAGCACTTCCCTCCCTTATTTCTTCAGCTCTTCTTCCCTATAGTGTATTGCATCAATCACCATAGGCTCTGCCAATTCAACCTTATATTCTTTCATGTCTACTTTGAGTGTGAACATCGCAGCATACTCTTTGTCCACATCAAGCTCAGCTTATGTGTAAGTTGTTAGGCTCACTTAATAAGCTCCATCAGGCAGTTATATCATCAATTCATACCATATACATCGTGAAGACTTTGTGAAGAGGCATACATTTTTTAGCGAGGCCACCATATTAATAACTAAACTAGATTAAGGAAGATGGGAACTTCTTTGCAAACTCTTTGAGGCAGCATGTTCCATGTGCTCCACAAAGTTGTATCTAATAACATCCTGCTTATTAGCAAGAAAAGTACACTCCTTGGCAAACTTCATTACTATATTTGTATCTTCTGCTTCAATGGCAACTTTTAGTAAGCATAGTCCTCCAAGAATGTCATTATCATTTTTAGAATTCTCCTTCTCTTACTTTAACTAACTCTCTAGTTGATCTTATAGCACCTCACCGATAGCACATCCCCCTTTATTTCTTCAGTTCTTCTTCCCTAGAGCGTATTGCATCAATGGGCATAAGCTCCGCCAATTCAACCTTATATTCTTTCATGTCCACTTTGAGTGTAAACATCGCAGCATACCCTTTGTCCACATCAGGCTCAACTTATGTCTAAGTTGTTAGGCTCACTTGATATGCTCCATTATGCAGTTATATCACTAATTCATACCATATACATCGTGAAGACTTTGTGAACATCCCCCCCTTATTTCTTCAGCTCTTCTTCCCTAGAGCGTATTGCATCAATCGCCATAAGCTCTGCCAATTCAACCTTATATTCTTTCATGTCCACTTTGAGTGTAAACATCGCAGCATACTCTTTGTCCACATCAGGCTCAGCTCACTTGATATGCTCCATTAGGTAGTTATATCACCAATTCATATCATATACATTGTGAAGACTTTGTGAAAAGGCATGCATTTTTTAGCGAGGCTACCATATTAATAACTAAACTAGATTAAGGAAGATGAGAACTTCTTTGCAAACTCTTTGAGGCAGCATGTTCCATATGCTCCACAAAGTTGTATCTAATAACATCCTGCTTATTAGCAAGCAAAGTACACTCTTTGGCAAACTTCATCACTATTTTTGTATCTTCTGAAGAAGTTGCCAGGTCATACTTCTTCAGTAGCAACTTTTAGTAAGCCTAGTCCTCTAACACATCACTTATCGTGATGTAATCTTCCAGTATGGATTCCACCTGCATAAAAGTTAATAGATAAAGGAAGCATTGTGGAGGGTCTTTATCAAGCCTCAAAGTAATATAATCTTGTTTCTTGAGATCCTCACATTGGGAAGGCCTCTTTCATGACTTCTTTCCCTTACCACTTGGAATAGGTGGCGAGCACATTAGAGTAGAATGCCTCTCTAAGGTCCTTGGCTTTTTTAAAGGTCATTACCCCTTGTCTATTCTATAACAATTTTTTTTGTGTATGAGCTGGTTGCAGTCGGACATGAGCATCGTCCTTTTTTTCAAGTGCGTCTAACACAACACAATGAAAAAGTCATCATCCTTATCTACCAAAGTAGGAAAATATATACAAAAAAATTAAAAATTAGAACTACAAATTGCAAGGTTGCTTACCATATGTAATAAGCCGATTTTGACATTTAACCCTTACATGATAAAAACTTCCTAAGAACTATATTTAATATGAACATCCTATATTTTCTCACATTAACTATTTTACTTTACATTTATGTGTTTGTATAAAATAAAAAAGCTCCTCGAACATAATATTTAGCTCCACATTATAAGGTCGAAAATGGAAAGAGTAACCATTACATATATGACTATGACAAACCTCTTTTGATACTTAGAAGGAATGGAACCAGGCTTAGTTTTAAAGATGTTTTTGTTAGAAACCGGTTAGCACGGAAATAAATAAACGAATAAACTTTATTGATTAGAATTGCAGAATATTACAATGAATAAATAATAAACGAAATAAGTAATAGATTACCAACAAACTGAAATTAAACCTATAACCGTAGGAGAAGATGATGAAGGAATCGAAACAGCTGAGGCCTGTATGAACAGTCTCTTTAAGACGAGATTTGTCTGTGCTAGACAACTGTCTCCCAAGATACAACAGCGAGACTGTAGGCGAACACAACCGCGAGCAGAGTTTATCACCATACCCTAGAACTAGAGACTGGCCAATGAAAGCAAGAAGCGAAAACTAATTTCGAATTTGTTTGTATTGAATTAGAAGATAGCAAAATGCATTTGTAGGCAGTTAGTGGGAAGATAAGATGGAGGTCTGGCTGTGGTTTAATTGGATTCGAATTCAGTCTTTGAATCTGATTAAAATAATTAACAACCGGATAAGGAGATAAGAGATAAGGTTTTAATTCGGATTGAATTAAAACATTGCACACACAGGTAAAATGTGGATAGAAGTAAAAATGGGCCGAGATTCGCGACGCGTACGACGTGCGGGCACGCCATGGAATTTGCTGGACCGGATCCGGGATTTGCACCCCCCCTGCGCGCCTTCGTGTGCGAGGAAGTATAACTTTAGCTTATATTGTTACACCTAACAAATTGGTCTTTCAATATAAATCACTCTACCGTCCCATTAATTTTCTAATGTAGGATAAGTTATTTTAGAACCCATTTAAACATTGTTCCAAGCATACTTTGAGATTCAATTTATCATTCACCTTAAATCCGTTTTGAGCATATAGTATACCGTTGGAAAGCTCTCATTGCGTAGAATACGTTGACCCATTTCACGATATTCAAAATGCAATTATTCTGTTAAATAATTATGTTCAAAGTTGACCAATTAACACACCAATTTCCAACAATTTTTCCCTAGGCGAGCTTGCGTGTTGTAAAAGCCATCATTTGGCTTATTTTTACCAAAGGTACCTTAACTTGGGGCGTTGTAACAAAAAGGTACTCAAACTTTAATTTGTAACACAAAGATACCCCTACTTGTAAAAGTTTTAAAAAAAGGTACTTCTAACTGGTTTCGAGGTCTTCAACAGGTCATAAGAACTAAAATGTAATTTTTGCTAAATTTCACCTAAGGTGTCTAAACTTCAGACAAAAGATGTATTTCTCATTTCGGCCCTCTAACTTGATATTATTTTTAAAAATTAAACAAATTTTATTTTTTTATAATAATTTCTTTCATATAATAATAATAATAATAAGTCTAACTAATTAATTAATTAAAATTATAAATGACTTTGGTCTATCCCACTAACGTATTAACCCCAAAAATCTAACCTAATGTTGAATTCTTCTCAATATTTTTTAAATTAATGAATATAATTCAATAAAAAATTTATAAATTAAAAAAAATACTTAGAATAAATATGCAATGGACGCACCTCTAATAAGATTGCAAGTAAATGAAACTAGGGCTACACAAGTTTTGAGTCGAGCCAAGTATTATCAAGCTATAGCTCGGCATGTCTTTTCAAGCTGATCTCGAAAGAGTTTTTATTGAGCGGAGACTCAAGTAGCTCATAAGCAGCTCGTTTTATTTAAAAACTTAAATAAGATAAAGAAAGAGATTGCAGGTGCATAGTTAAGCACAAATTGTTATTTTAGCATTAATTAGTCATTATATTACTATAAATGTGAAATTTTTTTTTAAAAAAGAGTTAATTTAGTACATATTTTTAGCAAAAATAAAATTAAACAAGTCTGTTAACAAGCTTAAAATCTCGGATCGAGCTCAACTCATCTACCAATCGAGCTCAGCTCATTTATTTTTCGAAAGAGCTTTAATCGAGTCAAGCCCAAGTAGTTTGCAAACGACTCAGCTCATTCTAAGCCCTAAATGAAACTATCAAAATTAATTACTAAAAAAAAATTTGTTCTCAACAAAAATCACTAACACAAATTGTATAAGACGTTCGTATGTAGACTAAGTATATTCGAAAGTAACAAAGATTGAAAGGGATTCAAATAATACTATAGTGAATTGAATTTGTATGTGGAAATAAAATATTTATTAGCATTAAATAATTGTCAAGTTATTACATGAAATTTTTCAAAAAAAAAAAAAAAACTATATGGAATCTAATTTGAGGTGAGGTCATTTTACGAGAGGTTCGTCCCTAAAAAAGTTTGGGGAAGGTTCGAATCTAAAATCCTTATCCACAATATTTGATTGTTTTTATTTTCAAAAAATATTTATACTATAAAAGTTTTGGAGGTTCAAAAAATCACTAACATGTGCAAATGTCAGGAATAACCAAAATTGCCGACCCATTAAATGATTTTTGGAAAATTAGATAGCTTGCATTAATCGTCTAATATTTATAACATGGAGACATGAAATTAATTTCAACAAAATTTTCTCAAAATAGGAAAGTCTTTTGTAGGGGATCATTTGTTTCAACTTGTTTGACTTCTTGACATTGCCTAGCAACTAACACGAGAATAAAAAAGATTATAGTTGAGATTAAAATGGTTAACTATAAATTTAAAAAAAAAACCACCTACTTTTAACATGAAATTAAATAGTTTGCATTGCAGGTCGATGCAATTATTCCTTTAAAAGAGTTATAAATGTAAATTTAAAGTTGACGATGCTAGAAATAATTTACGCCCTCATTCTTTAACCTCCTATGATTGAATTTCAAATGTACAAATTTTTTTTAAAAAAAAATTTTATATCTGTAATTTTTTTTTTCATTTTATAATTTTTAATAATTATTTTAAAAATGTAATACTATAAATTATTATTATTATTATTTATGAATGGATTTATAATTTTTATAATTAATCACCTTAAAAGTTGACATGATTATTGTATGGTTCAGTGCAGATTGAAGTGACATGACAAATAATAATAATAATTATTATTATTATTATTGTAAGCATTCTTTATGTTTGAGACCTACATTTGGTTAAAGGGTAGGTCACTTTCTCTTGAACTTGAATAAGGTCGCCCTTTATCTAGTTCGGAGAAGGTCGCTTGTATCTATACAGAGGAAGAGGTCGCCTAACCGACCTCAACTTCCTAACCCGGTCAGCCTGTTGTACTTCGAAAATCTATGCACCTCTTGGGCTTCGAAATTCAAAGGCCCAATAAATCCTATTGGACGCAGAATTTTTGGAGCTTCGCTGTCTCGGACTCCCTATAAAAAGCCTTTATCAGGCACTAGTCAGAGCTAATCACACTTTGAGATTTTCATTAGTGCGGTGAGTGTGGACTGAAGCTGTTAGTCAGTCTTTAGGTTGCTTGCCATTAAAAATCATGAGTGCAGAAGAAACCAGAAATACCTAAGATGATTAGGTTCAACAACCCACATGCCCTAATCTTTTTCCGCCTCTTCCCCAGGGACTGAGCACTTCGCACCTATCCCACCTTTATACACCCCACCTTCAAATTTCTTACCCCGACGACCAATGGAAGTAGGCACGCCACAATCATACTACCTCGATTCCCATACCCCTTTCGCTTCAAACACCTCAAATTCCACAATGGCCACGACTTCAAATACGACCCCCTCTCAACCTTTCACCTAAGAACAATTACTTAGCATGCTTAGCCAAGTTCTACAACGTAATTCCCAATTACTTAACCTTAATCAAGGGCAACTACTTGCACCCTTCCACCTCAAGCAATAGGAATATGCTGGGGAGAAGGTCACTTGAGAGTCAACCAGAGCGACAGTTTGGCAAACGATAGGAATGAAGAAAAAAAGATAGAGAGAAATGATGGCGATGGCGAAAGACGCTGAGGAGGAGATAATCGGGGAAAAAGAGGTCACAAGCTTAGTAAAGGGTGTTTTGCTAGTGAAGGCAGTCTAGGGGAAGTAGACAAACTATGTCCAAGGGCATGAAGACACATAAGAAAAAAAAAAGATTGGTATAATAATGATAAGGAAGCCTATGATGATGAGTAGAGGCCGAGTAGAGGAAGGTGGAATGATGAAGAATATAGGAATAATGAAGAGCTTCACTTGGGGGAGTAGCTCACTAAGTCTAAACTAGTAAAGCTCATGAAAGACATTTAGAAGGGAGATGATGAAGAAGAACCCTTCCAAGCAGCGTCACCTTTTCTAGTCAGTGTTGAAAAGGCACATGCTCCTAGGGGATGGAAAGCCCTCAATTTTAAATCAATCTACTCTGGAAAGAGAAACCTTAAGAGTCATGCAAGGAGCTACCATGACTTCATGATAGCCAAAGGGATAACTAATGCACTCATATATAAGCATTTTTTAGAGACTCTGTCTGAAGATGCTAGTGAGTGGTTCCACAAGCTACCGGTTTGTAGCATCTCTAGTTTTATAGAACTAGTGGATAAAAAGATCTTGGAATTTAGAAAAGACATCCCTGAGAAGAAAGAGTTGTCCAATTTAAAGCTGATAGCAAGGGGGATAGTGAGCATCATGAGAAGTTTGTTGAAAGGTTTAGAGTAATGGCTATCCAGGTAAATGACTTAAATGTACAGCTAGCAATGTAGATAATGCAAAATAACTACAGATTTTAGGAGCTAATTGACTCCCTATCTTTGGACAAGCCAACCTTGATCTAAGACCTCCTAAATAAAGCAAATAAATAGGTGAGATTGGAAACCTAAAGAAGACTATCTAAGGCCTCAAAAGCCAAGGAAGGTGATTCTGATTTGAGGAGAAGGTCACAAGGATCAGCAAGTAGGTATGAGAGAGAGAGCAATCCTTCGAGGTCATGGTAGAGGAGGCCAAGGTAGAGCAAATTGTCATAATAATGGCAGAAGCAACTATTATAGTGGAGGAAGAGGAGGTTACAATGATGGTAATAGGAATAAAAACCAGTATTACACCCCAATGAATACTGGTCCCACTAAGATCTTGATGGCCATCAAAAGGTGGCCAGGATGTCCAAACTCAGATAGGTATAATCAAGGGAGTGGTTTTTACTGTGCTTACCATAAGTCAAAAGGCCATAATACATATAAATGTAAGCTTTAGAGGGCAGAGATAGAGAGGATGACCCAGAGTAGAGACCTAAAAAATTTTATGGATTCCTACAAAGTACAAAGAAATGGAGTAGGTGGTGGTTCCGTAGTCAAACAGTTAGGCAATAAAGGAGCTAAAAGAGAGGATAGAGATAAAGGAGATAGAGGACAAAGGGAACCTCAAGGCACCATTTATATGATTCGCTCAGTAGAGGTTGAGGAAGAAGACTTTCAAGTTAAGAAGAGATTGGCCAGAGAGGTGTTTCTTAATCAAGGGAAGGCTTTTTGCTAGATTTTACGATTTCATTCTCAGCTAAGGATGGATCCGACGAAAGGAACATCAGCTACTCCTATAATGATACCCTGGTTATTGAGGTAGTAATCACAAACTTCAGGGTGAAAAAGATGCTAATGGATATCGGAGCGCTATCAACAACCTCACCTTGGAAGCATTCACCCAGCTCTTGATTGAAAATAGTAAGCTGAAGAAAGTAAATACCCTCATAGTAGGGATATCCAAGAAGCCTATTGAGATGATATGCATTATAGAGATGGCAGTAAAATTAGGCGAGGAGGAGCATGTCACATACACCAAAGCTTACTTTTTGATCCTCAACACCCCCTTGGCTTACAATGCCATCATGAGATGACTCTCTTGACTAAAATATGAGCTATAACTTCAATTAGGTATCTGAAGTTGAATTGCTTATCTTCCATAAGGGTTGCTGTGGTCAAAAGATGCCAAAAGACGATGAGAGAATCATACTATATGGCTATAAAAGGAGCTTAAATTACAAACTTAATTGAAGTTATTGAAGCTCATATTGGCTCAGCTAAAGGGATAGAAATGCTAAACATCTCTCTCGTACAATGCGACCTTTTAACTATAAATGAAGGGCAAATCGTGGTTACCGATGGTGAAGGAAACTCAAGTTAAGGTGAAGGAAACTCAAGTTAAGTTGAAAATAGCACGAGCCAATTTCCAAGAAAATAAGTAAAAGAACGAGGAGACACTACCAAACACTAAGCTCTATGATATGTAACTTGCATTTTAAACCATTAACAATTTATACAACATTCCATTTTTTATAATTATGTTTATGCTTTATTGATAATGGTTGCTTCATTTGCCAGGTAACCTAATGCCTTACATGTGCGATTTGTTTCCACAAGCTTAGACTAAAAAATTCAATGCCTCACATAATTGATCTGCTCCTTATGTCCTTGGGCCATATTATATCAACGCCTTACATGCGTGACACGCTTCCATGTTCTTGGGCTCAAAGATTCAATGCTTCGCATAAGCGACTTGCTCCTTATGTGTTTGGGTTATACTATATCAACACTTCATATGCGCAATCCGCCCCCATATGCTTGGGCTTAAAGATTTAACGCTTCGTATAAACGGCCTACTCCTCATATGCTTAGGCTATATTCTATCAACGCCTCACATGCACATAGGGTTGAGCATGGGGTGGGTTCGGGGTGGGTTTCTTAAAACCCGTCCTCGCCCCGCTCATTCAAAATACGGCCCCGCCCCGCTGCGGGTTTGAGTTTTCGGATCACAGATCGGGGAGGCTATCCGCGGGTTATTTACGGGTTTTATTCGCGATTTATCCGCGGGTTTTTTAATTTTTCTTTTTCAAATTTAAAAGCAAAAATAAATTAAAAGCAAAAAAATATTCCACACTTAAATTCTTTGCATGCACCGAAAATTGTCTCTAAAAACAAACAAATTAAAAAACATAAACAAATTACAATCAAATTTAAAAAAAAAAGTTCATTTTTAGACAATTTCTTCAACATCTTCAACGTCATCAACATCAACATCGTCAAGAATTGTCCCAAACGTTGAACCTTTCGGGGGATTTGAAAAACCTAAAATAAAGCATACATGAAATATTCATTTACTAACATGTAATGAAAAATGTGCATTAAATTTAAATTAGAAGAAAAATATTAAGAAATGTTTATTACCTTTCAACTCCATCCATAACCAATTTTGAGCACACATCAATGCTTCCACCGTATTAGGCTTAAGCCTACTAC
>CATIWJ010201289.1:0-11314 GCA_949640765.1 Croton laevigatus | reverse complement strand
TATTACTTATTTGAATTTTTTATTTCTACTTTATTATAATCTAAATTTTAGTATAAATAATTAATTATATTTATAATAAAAATATTACTACTTAATAAGATTTGATTTTATTGTTATTTTGTTATAATTTAAACATAATACCATAAAATAATTAATTGATAAAAATTATGAATATAAATTAATTTCTTAACATAGCATAATTTAAAGTTCTATCGTAAATTTTTTATAATTCGTACCATTTAAGAAAATCCTCCTATATTGTTTGTCTCATTCACTTTGCATAAAATTTAAAAGTATACTATTCATGTTGTTAGATCATACAAACGTATCACTACTGATAAGTCATAATTAATCCTATTTTATTATGTTTAATTGCCTTATATTATTGATAAGTTTTAGTTTAAATGTGGATTTTGTATTTATTTTGATGTAGGTGGTAGATTTCTGATTTAATGGAAAGATCGGTCAAAAAGCTTGTTTTTGTGCATATTATGTGAAGATTAGCTTATTTGAAGAAGAAGTGGAAAATGGGCAGAAGACTATTTCCAATAAGGAGTGACCACGTCTTATAAGAGATAAAGCAGAAGACAAGCAGGCAGATTTAGGCAGAAGATTATATCTAACAGGGCGTGACTACGCCCAGTTTAATTCGTCCTGCTGGAAGGAAAAACATGCAGAACGTGTTCCTTAAAGGGAAATTCAGTTTTTTTCCTCTTTTTTAGGATATCTCCAATATTTTAGACTTATGGACCAAGGAAGATATATTTTAGTATTTTATTTGGATTGTTTTTCCTTATTTTAGTCTTTATGGATATCCTTTTCTAGTTAGGATTCCTAATTTTGTCTATATAAAGGATCCTAATTTTGCAAATGAGGATACCAATTATTCTACAGAATTTTCTAAGGTTGAACAAGTTTTCTTTCTTTTCATCTTTTGTTCTCTTTCCACCATGAGTGGCTAAGTTCTCAATTTCGGTTCAAGGGTGAACAAATTCCAATTGTAATTTTTGTGAGGCTTGTGTTTAACCAGACTTTTCTCTTATCCAAGTAATCTTTATTTTCTCATTCTTATTTTATGAATTATTTATATTGATTGAATTGATGCCTTGATCAATATTTATTTTTCTATTGCTAGTCATGATTTTGTGATCTGTAATTGTCACAGAAGATTGAATTAAATAGTAACGGGGCTGGCTCATATGTGTGTTAATTGAGGGCTTCAATTACATAGCTTGCATAATAGGCTCTAGGGAAAATAGGGATACGGAATTAATTTAATTGCGCGTTTGCGAATTGATTTGATTTTGTTTTGGTCGTTCTCATTAATCTTAATGCTGTCATTAAATTAGTATGGACCGTTGATGCTCAGTTAAGTTAATAGTGAGTTTTGGTTTCGGACGTTTGTTGTAATCAATTATATTAGGAGAACAATTACTAATGTGGGATTCCGACTTAGTAGACTAATTGCTTGGATATGAAAAATTGATTTTTATGCATAAGATTGGATTTATAATTGGATGAAGTTCATGCCCTTCGATTGGAAGTTCAGTAAGATCTGATTTTCGTTACTTTTAATTATTCTTGCTTTTATTAATTTCTTGTTTAATTTAGTTTTAAAATTCAGCAAATCAATCCACCCCCCACTTTTTTAAATTTCGTGTTCTTTACTTTGAGAAATTAAATCACATTGTTCTCTTGGGATTCGATCTGTTCTCGCTACCACTACAAGCTAGTTAGGGGAATTAGTATTTACTTTGAAGGACTTCGGCAACTCCTATCAACTACTTTTCTTAACTACCCCTATTAAGACATACTATAAGTTACTTATTTTACTGTTAAATAAATATTTTGTAACTTTTTACTTTACTTTTTGGTGGCTAATTATATAATTAATCTAATTGACTTAATTACAATATAACTAAATTAATTATTATATGTATACTATTATTATTTTAAAAATTATAATTAAATATATTTTTTAAAAAAATTAATATTAACACCAAATATTATGGGTTATACTAACTTCTAAAAAATACAATTTCCTCTCCATTTCCTTAAACTCCAACTTCGACCATTTCCTTTCTTCAGTATCAAATAGTAATAGCCGTGTTTCTTGACTGCTACTTGTATACAATTATATAGTCTCAAATAGTCGAATAAATTTTGTACAAATTTTTTCTCTAATATTATTACAATTAAATTAAATTATTGATGGCGATATTTTTTTTCCAAAAAACCAATAGAGAACCATGCAATTTTTCTTTTTTTTTTTTTTTTTGTTTATTAACCATTCTATTGGATTGTCTACTCATGCTAAGATAAAAAATAGCCGGTAGCAATTTTAAAATATTGATTGTGTTATATAATTTGGACACAAAAAAATTTCTATCGTGAAATTTGCAGTCTTATATATTTTTATAATATATAGACTCAATTTGTCCAACTTTCCGAATTAGCTCCCACATTAGAAACTCTTTTAAATTTTGGACTCATTTTATTTGGGTCAATTGCCCAAATTTAGAACAAAAATGACTCCTCTAATTATCAAGTGAATAACATGACCTTTGATGTCAAAATCCATCACTATTTCAAGACTTGTGTAAGTCTTTTTTTTTTTTAAGAAATAAGGCTTGTACGTCTTTGTTTGGCCAAAACCTGGAAAATATTTCGGGTTATATTTCTTTTTTTTTTTGATTGAAAGGAGGGGATTTCAATATTATATTAAAATAGAATGTGGCCAAGTTATTTTTTCAAAAATATACATTGGGTTATAATATTTTTTAGTTTTGTAAAATTAATATAAATAAAATAAAAAGTAACAAAACATATTTTAGGAATAAATTATTTTGAAAGTGGATTTTTTTTAAATTAAAAATCGCCGCTAGCCTATATTTTTTATGTAGTGAACTAATTAAAATGAGTTGAATTTTTTTTTTTATAAAGATAAAATATCCTTCTAATTTTGTTTATAAATAAAATATTTTATTATAAATCAATATATTAGTCTATTTCAAAATAATAAATTCAATATATGTTATTTAAAATAATATTTAAAACTAGATAATACAAACAAGATAGAGAATTTGAGTGTGGCACAAATCTATTTCACCATTATTCTTTAATGTATATTTTTCTTAAACAATTATGGAATAATATATAATAACGTAGATGTGATACTATTTTTGGGACAAATGTACCAATTCGAAGATCACTACTAAATAATAAATATTAGAATTAGAGAAAATTGTTTAAAAATATTTTTCAGTTTACAAATTATATTACAATTAAATGAAAATAATCCATCCATGAAGATATTTCTAAATTTTGCATTCATTTTATTTTGCTTGAATTAATGAAATACATTAGGTTCTTTTGCAAGACAGAAACAAAATAATTTTAGTTCATGCATTATGTCTTTTTAAAAAAATTAATTCTAAAAAAGGTTCATTTATTGTCGAAATCCATCACTATTTTGTAAGACTTGTGCAAGTCTTTGTTTGGCCTAAAAGTGTTTGAAGAATTGCTGTAGCCTGTTATTAGAGACCCACGATTGGATCCTTGAAATCATTAACCTCAAGAACACTTGAGAGTCCTAATTATTCAAGTCTTTTTTTTTTTAATTAATTGGGTGTTTAGGGCAATGAAATCACAACAATTAGGGTTGGGAAATGATTATTTGGATTGGATCAACATTATGTTTTATAAAAAAGAAAATAACCCAAATAGTATAGCAGAATTTAAAATTCTAGAACACCATGAAATTTAAACTAAAACTTAATGTATAGTAGGGATTATTATAAATTTAATTGTGGATTGCCATAATTGAAATCTAATATATTTATTTTCTTCTTAATTTGTGTACCTTAAAAAACATTAAAAAACAGTATGTGTAATAATAAATATAACAATAATTAATAAAAGAAAACGTAATGTTGTATGAAATATTGAATTTACATACACACTATTTTATATTTTGTTGTATGAAATATAACCTATATTTTACTTTATCAACAATCACCAATAAGAAATTTCATTATATATTTCATTTTCAAAGGCCCTATCATAATAACAATGACTTCTAAAGAATTTTTCAATGCCATGATTTTTCTTACACATATCTTTTTGATTTGTTCTCTCTAACATGTAAAAAGTAAATAAGAAAAAGAAATAATGAAATGAAATGAAATTAAAAAAATTATACCATATAAAATTTATGGATTGTGGATTCTATATTTAATTACCAAGTTTAGTTGCAAAAATGCTCTCTCGATCAAAGATAATCATCCCATGTTAACCAGACAGCAAATAAACTTTAGTTTTCAAGAAATTTTTTTATATTTTGCGGGCTTTTTAAATTATCGCCACGAGGCAATCTAATTGTTTGAAATTGAATAAATTTAAAATTTAGAGGGACCAAAGATGAAATATATCACCATGTCAGCTTATTATTAGGACAACTACTGCAACGTGGACGACTGAAAATATGAAAAAAAATGAATTTGACCATTTTCAAGCAGTTTTTGGGTCCTGGCCCAGTAACCCAATTGATTTTGCGGAAACCTTCGATTTTCCCTTCTTTGTTCAGTTTCAAGAGAGGTTGGGCTAATAATAAGCTGGCATGTAGAGCAAGAATGATAAAATGCTTTGTTCACCAATAGTCGAAGCATTATCAAATTTGCTAACTCCGGAAAAATCCTTCCTCCCGAAATAAGCTTTGTCCAATTCTATTACTTAAAAATTGGTAGACTAAGCTTTTCTACTGTTTAACTTTTTAATTAATTTTGTGGAATTCAATTCCCATTTTTCATAGTTGAAGACTTTTGTGGAAATATAACCTAATGTATATTTTTCAAGTTTTGGCCAAACAAAGATTTACACAAGTCTTATTTCTCAAAAAAAATTGCACAAGTCTTCAAATAGTGACAGATTTTGCAAATTCTAAACTCATGCATTACCTCACACTCATGTCAAGATTATTCTAAATCATTTTTTTCTAATTTAGAATTATATAAGAGCCTAGATTCTGATTGCCTTACTATAGTAGAAAATTGAAAATTATGATTATCTTAGTTCAAAATAAAATATTTGTTTAAATAAAAATAAAAATATTCATTTTTTGTTACAAAATTGTCCCAACAGGACAAACCATGTATACGCAAATTAAAAATTATATTTCACATATTTTTAATTTTGTAATAACTTTTTATACCAATTAGCAATAAATGTTAAAAAAAAACAATTTAGTGCTTTTCATAAAATTGAAAATAAAAATAAATTAATCTAACTTAAAACATAATGAGTCATCACTCGGTGTGAGAAGTCTTTCCATCTTCTTAACTGCTTCCTCTTTTTTTAAAACTCATTTTTTGAAACGTATAATTTACTCATTGAATCAACATCCCATAAGAAATTTGTATTTTTTTTTTAAAAAAAGCCTTGTGCTTTTCTTTCAAGGAGTCATATGACCAAAATGTCTTCTTGTTCAAATTTGTCCATCTCATGATTTTTGTTTCACATATCTTTTAGTTTATTCTTCAATTAGATTTTTATTATTGTCAGTCCAACGCTTAATAAGAAGAAGAAAGAAAATATTCAAAAATATTTTGAAGATAATATTAATATTTTTTGAAATCTATCCAATTTCTCTAGTTTAATTGTAAAAGTTCTTTGTGGCGTAATTAGCTTGATAGTCGAAAATAGCATTGACGAAAGTTTTTACGAATATTTACTATTTTATTGGTATTACAATTAAATTAAAATAATTTCATAGAGATATTTTTAAATTTTGCTTTCATTTGTTTGGATGATTGATGATATATATTGTCCAAAATGGCTAATTTTATTTGTCAAGTGAATAGCTACATCCTTTTAGGTATTGGACAAAAATAAACCCTTTCATAAAAAATTTAGACGAAAAATTGACTCATTTAAGTTTTTTGGACATAAGATTATTATAAGAAATTTCACATCGTCTGTCAATTTAAAATATTACTACCTCTATTTTTTTCATTTCTTTACATTCATTATTTCACTAATACCAATATAAACTCACTTTTCACCAATACCAATACAGAAATAATAATAAACAATTACTAACCCTTTAAAAAACTTACTTTTTCACCAATACCAATACAGAAATAATAATAAACAATTACAAAACTTACTATAAATAGAAATGTAAACAACTCAAAAAAACACCCAAAAATGAAAATGGAAACATCTCATAAAAATGAAGGTAGTAAGAAGTTTGAATGCATAAGAAGACTTACACAAGTCTTCAAATAGTGACAGATTTTGCAAATTCTAAGTTGATGAATTCTAAGTTGATGCATTCAAACTGAGACTATTCTAAATTTTTTTTTTTCTAATAATTAAAATCCAAATCACCCACAGCCTAAACGCTTACAAGGACATTTCTATCTATATGAAATTGAACTCTAGGACACGCAGTACAAAAATGACCACGTTTTCTGCTTAAGCAACCTTCATTTAGAAGCCATTCCTCTTTTTTCAAATTAATAATTATTATTAGTACTAAAAAATAATTTAATTGTTAGTAAATTCTTAGCTCATAGTTTTCGAATACATAAAAATTACTGAAAATTTTACTAATAATTTTTGTATGTTCACCAAGTAGTCGAAGCATTATCAAATTTGCTAACTTCGGAGAAATCCTTCCCCCGGAATAAGTTTTGTCCAACTCTATTACCTAAAATTGGTAGAATAAGCCTTTTTTTTTTTTATGTTTAACTATTTAAGGAAATCTATGCCTATAATTAATTTTGTGGAATTCAATTCCCATTTTTCATAGTTGAAAACTTTTGTGGAAATATAACCTAATGTATATCTTTCAAGTATTGGGCAAACAAAGATTTACACAAAGTCTTATTTCTCAAAAAAAAAAAAAAAAAAAAAGGGAAAAAAAAAACAACTTGCACAAGTCTTCAAATAGTGACAGACTTTGAAAATTCCAAGCTCATGCACTACTTCACACTCATGCTAAGATTATTCTAAGTCCCTTTTTTTTTTTTTCTAATTTAATAGAAAATTTTGTCCAGAATTATATAAGAGCCTAGATTATAATTGTCTTAGTAGTAGAAAATTAAAAATTGTGATTATCTTAGTTCAAAATAAAATATTTATATAAATAAAAATAACAATATTTATTTTTATTACAAAATTGAACCAATAGGACAGACCATGCATATGCAAATTAAAAATTGTATTTCACATATTTTTAGTTTTGTAGTAGTTTTTGGTACCATTTAGCAATAAATGTTTAAAATAAACAGTTTAGTGCTTTCCATAAAATTCAACATAAAAATAAATTAATCTTTAATGAGTCATCACTCGGTATAGGGAAGTCTTTCTGTCTTTCTCTGTCTTCTTAATTGCTTCCTTCCTTCTTCCAAACTCATTAATTTTTAACGTATCATTTACTCATTGAACTTTTTGGACACATGATTATTACAAAAAAAAATTCACATTCTACGTCATTTTAAAATATTAAGAAGTTTGGATATATAAGAAGACTTGCATAGGCCTTCAAATAATGACATAATTTGTAAATTCCAAGCTTATGCATTACCTTACATTATATCAAGACTATTCTAATTTTTTTTTTTCTAATTTAATGAAAAAAACTTGTCCAAAATTAATGGGGCAATGATAGGAAACTAGACTTTGATTGCCTTATTAGTAGAAAATTGAAAATTGGCAGTTGGACGACAGCGTAAGGCCGGCTCGTGATTGTCGGGCTTCGTCGTTTCTGCTTTTTGTGTTTAATTTTTTTTTAACTTTTTTAAATTAAAATTTAAAATTACAATTTTGGTTCTTACATTTTTTACTAAGACCACAATAAAGGATAACTATGTCTTTTGCTAAGAAACTTAACAGAAAATTTGTTAAAAGTTAACCGAAAGACAAAAGCATCTGATGAAAACAAAACACAAAAATAAGAAAAGTCTATTTAAAAAAAATACATGAATAAAAATTACACATTAAGTGAAAATAGAGGTATAAAATCTCAATTTTTTCTTTAAATAATGATTTTAAAAAATATATTAGTATTAAAAAATTATAATAAAAATAGTTTGGTTAATATTATAGCATTCCATTAGTAAGTATTATTTTTTAGTAATAACATTCATCATTAATTATTTTTTATATTATACTCTTTTCAAAAGTATTATAATCTTTTTATTTGACTTTTCAGTTATATTAAAAATTTTATAAAATGAGGGAAAAAATTAAATTAAGGGACTATTAGTTATGACTAAAATTAAAAATTATAGAATTAAAAACAAGTACCGTCGGAAGAAATCAAACTCAAGACCTTGCACGTTCTGCTATTTTGGAATATACAAAAATCAATCATACCACACATTTTTCAAGTTTTTTTTTCCCACAATCTTTCATTTTGATACATCTCGTAAAAATTAATAATGGACCCACTTTCATGTTCCTTTTTTCTATTTTTTTTTTATAGGAAGGATTATTTAAATATATTAGCAAATGGAGAAATGCTACAAAGGGTTATAGCAGATGAAAAAACTGCTACAAAATGAAGGCAAAGAATTTTTATGATTAATAAAAACTAATTTGCGGTTAAAAAAAACTAACGTGTTCTTAACAGAACATATGTTCTAATTATGTGACTTTAAAAAAGAAAAAAAAAATATTTCCAAACAAATTCTACTTTCACATAGAAAATTTAGCCCAAAAAATATCTAAATCTTTTATCTACAATTTTCCAAATCTAACGTTCGATCGAAGCAAACATTTTTAGGAGCATGCTAGAATAAAGAAATTAATAAATATTTGTGGATTAAAAAATATGTTTTCAAAATGTTAGGAATAATTAATTTTGTAAAAAGTTAATTCTACAAATAATTAATTTTCAAAATGAAATTTTATCTAATACCTTTTTTTTTTATAACGATTTAATAGCTCTTAATAAGCTAGTTATCAATTTATGGTATATTTTAAACTATTTTTTTAAAAGATATAATCAATTTATTATACATTAATAAAACTAAATTAACAATAATAATAAGTTATACTATTAATGAATTTTATAAATTGACTAATTACACTAATGGATGGAATTTTGTCCAAAAGATACGCTTCATTCACCTCCAATCACCAAAATATAAATTGACTAATTACACTAGTGGATGGAATTTTGTCCAAATGATACGCTTCATTCACCTCCAATCACCAAAATATAAATTGACTAATTACACTAGTGGATGGAATTTTGTCCAAAAGATACGCTTCATTCACCTCCAATCACGCTAAAATTATAATTTGCAGTAAATAAAATTTTTGAAGTCTTCTATTCACAATATTCAATTCTTCTAGATTATTTCGGAAAATAAAAAAATTCTACTAGATTAATATAACATTCTATTAAAGTTCTGTTAAAGTGAATGTATTAAAATATGATAATTTAATGATATGCATATTACAATGAAGGGTTTTTTTTCTCTTTTGAGTAAAGCAGGTCATATTATCTCAAAGGTTTGAAATGATGAACAATACAAGGATAAATGATTTTAAAAACTTACTATATCATCTAATAATTGCATAAGTTTTTCTTAATGTTTGTTAATTGAGTATCATATTCGTATATTATCACTTAAGTTTTTTCCCTAATTGTGAATTAGATGGAGAAATAGACTAAGTCAAACATACATTTGGATCATATCCAATATGTCATTATCAAAGACATGAGTTAATGCATCCACTTTAATGGAAATGTTTCTCGTACTTGAAAAATCTAGCACATAATTTTTCCACACTAAAAATATAATTTTTGACAAATGAAAATTTTCAAGTCCTCTATTCACAATCTTTCAATTCTTCTTAGTTAATATAGTGTCCAGTTTGCCAATTAGCTGTCAGTTGGTAATTATACATTACATGGAGAGAGTATGATATGGAAGTCTCAAATTCGATTTTTATCAACCACACTATTAAGGGACGGAGTGTTTACCTAAATCGGTGTTTTCTTTGACTTATTACTTATAATTTGCTCTTCCAATTCATAGCAAAGCTCAAGCGAACAACGAACTTAGGGCGACCTATATGTCACGGACCATGAAACAATGCGGATGTGAAAAAATTTTATTGCATCATGTATAATTAAAATTGTTATTATTAAAAAATTTTAAATATGAATATGTATGTGAATAAGACCTTGTTACAAAAAAATTACCAATTTATATGTTATTATTTATAACTATTTAAATTTTAATATTAATAATTAATTAATTAATTAAGTTTATGACAAAAATACTATTGGGCGAATAATTATTTTTGGTATCTGTAAATCATATTAGTGTTGGTACACTATATTTTAGTGCCAAATTGGGCGAATAATTATTTTTGGTATCTGTGAATCATATTAGTGTTGGTACACTATATTTAATTGATTGTATTTAAAAATTAGTTAAATATGATTAAAATAAATTAAATAAAATTTATTAAACAAATTAAATAGAATTAGAAATTTCAAAATGAAATTTGATTGAAAAAAGATTAAATTGAAATTTTTTTAAACTGAATTAACGGAAAAATTAACGAAATTTGTAATTTTTTCACCAAACTAATGGAAAATTTGACGAAAATAGATGAAAAGTAAACAGGACCCTAAAGTGTAATGAAGTAAAAATATAGGAACCTTTTGTATAGCTTTAAAAATTCAGGGATCCAATCTTATACTGGCATAAAACTCAGGGACCTGATTGTAGTTCTCCCTTTAATAAATCACCCCTACTGCAACTGCAAGAGGGAAACAGATGCAAGCAGCCTGCCAGCCCATCTATGGCCACGACTGAAAGAAGAGGCCCAATAACTAAAGCTCGTCTATAGCCATGGGCTTTAGTTCCAGCCAAAACAAGCCCACTCCTTTCCTCCTTTCGAGCCGAAACCAAACCCATTACTCAGTCTCAACAACAGTTCACACTACAGTTTCTCTTCAATCTGCGATACCTCCACTCTTTCTCTCTCTCTCTCTCCGCCTGCCGTCAGGATAGCCGTTGCCTGAAAATCCTAAGGAATGGCGAACAATGAAGATCAAAGCAGCCACAAACGAGCATTTCTGGAATAAAGACAAAAATTCACTTTCATACATAAGTCCTTACATAAAAAAAATCACTTTTTTATTAACTTTTTCAACATGACTATTTTACTCTTTATATTTCATCTTGTAAAATAAAGAAAAAAAAAACGAAAAATACTTTAGAAAAAAAAATTTGATACATGATGAAAAGCTAAAGATGAAAAAAAAATTAACATAAACTTAAAAAAT
>CATIWJ010201152.1:0-14089 GCA_949640765.1 Croton laevigatus | reverse complement strand
AGAGATTTTTTCTCTTGTTTCTATAACAAGTTTTTCTAATCATTTATTTCTACCATTAATCTATTATTCTTTTCAATTTTTCTTTCTTTGTTTGTCTATTGCATTGAGGATGGTGGATGCAAATTCAACTGATGAGGAGTTGGCGGAGCTGTATAAAAAGTTGAATATGGGTGTGGAAGAGGATAGGTTAAAGTATGTTGAGGTGGATGATGAACATGAAGGAGATGTACAGGTTCCAGATTGGCAGTTCTGTGTTGTGGGGAGGCTTTTGACTAAAAAATCTGTTAATTTTCAGATTTTTCGTCAAGTAATGGCAAGTGTGTGGCGACCAGTGAAGGGAGTTATGATCAAGGAGCTTGGGAATAATGCATATGTATTTCAGTTCTTTCATCAAATGGATGTTGAACGGATGATGAAGGGGGCGCCATGGAATTATCAACAGACTCCTTTGTTGCTTCATGAGTTACAACCGAATGAGAACCCGAAGGAAGTAGAGTTAATTAAGATTGACATGTGGGTGCAGGTGCATAATACGCCGCCGGGGTTTATGTCCGAGAAATATGCGATTGATTTTGGCAATCATATTGGCCAATTTTTAGAATCTGATGTTAGGAATTATACAAGATCCTTGAAGGAGTATATGAGAATAAGGGTGCGAATGGATGTCCGGAAGCCCCTTAACAGAATGCTACAGGTGAAAAAGCCGAGGTCGGGTTGGGTGTGCGTTGATTTCAAGTATGAACGGCTGAATGTATTTTGTTACTTCTGTGGCATTATTGGCCATACAGATCGCTTTTGTCGTTTGTTGTATGACATGCCAAATTTTCCACGGGATAAATTTCTTTGGGGACCTTGGTTAAAGGCTGATAATCGACGGCTATTACAAGTTGGGGCACGGTGGTTGAGATCGGAAAATGATTTAATGATGGATGCTAACGTGGTGGCTGATGTTGATGATAAAAGTGCCGGTAAACGGCCAGTTGGGGAAACTGGTAGTAAGGAAGGGGATTGTGGAATAGGTGGTTCAGATTTTACTCGAAATTTGAATCTGGATAAGGAGTTTGATTTACTTGATAAGGGTGGAATTCAGGTTGGGGAGGACTCTATCCATGTATCTGAACAGAAGCGTAAAAGGGTGAAGGAGGAAGAATTATGCTTGGATGGGGATCTTGGTGTGGATAAGATTTCGGAAGCTTCGGTTACTAATTCAAAAAATGGTGGAGAGGCGGGTCCTGGTTTCCAAGCCTGCCTAAGCCAATGAGTACTTTAAGTTTGAACTGTTGCGGGATGGGCTCACCGCAAGCAGTTCGGGCTGTACAGGATTTGAGTCAAAATAATAGGCCCAGTTTTATTTTTTCAATGGAAACAAAAATAAAAAACTAAAAATTTTTCAGATACAGAAGACTTTGGGGTTCAAAGGTGTGTTTGCAGTGGATCAGGTTGGTTTAAGTGGGGGATTAGCTTTATTTTGGAAAGATAAATCAATGGCCCAGTTACTCAGTTATTCTCGTAACCATATTAATGTTCTTGTTAATATTGAAGGTCTGGAGCAATGGAGGCTGACATGTTTCTATGGTTATTCGCATAGAGGAAGTAGGTGGCAAGGCTGGAATTTGTTGAAATCGTTGGCACCGAAATCGGATAAACCATGGTGTGTAATTGGAGATTTTAATAATATAATGTAGCCTTTGGAAAAGCAAGGAGGGGACTTTCAGTCTCGTGTTTTAATGAATGGTTTTCGAGATACCTTAGAAAGTTGTCAACTCCAAGATTTAGGATATGAGGGCCCTCGTTTTACATGGACTAACCGTCAGGATGCTGTTTTTGTAAGGAGCAGATTAGACAGAGCAGTTGCAACTGATACTTGGAAGTCATCTTTTACTTTAGCCAAAGTACGTGTTTTAGAAACTGAAGCTTCTGATCATCTACCGATTTTCCTTGCATTGGGGAAGCAATTGCAATGGTATGTGCAAAGACGGTTCCGTTTCGAGAATGCTTGGGCCTATGAGAAAGATTGTAAAGATGTGGTTGCAGCTGGTTAGCAAATGGCACGTCATATGTCTTTGTCGGATAAGATAAAGGATTGTAAGGATAGTCTTGAATCATGGGCAAAGAGTCATCATGCAGATTTCAGAAAGCATTTGAAAGAGGCAAGGCAGCATTTAAATTTTTTACATAGGCAGCAATCGGTAAGTGTGACGGAGCTGAGGGAGGATGAAGCAAAATTGGGTAATTTGTTGTTCCAAAATGAATGTTATTGGAGGCAGCGGGCTAAACAACATTGGTTGACAGGGGGGATTTGAATTCAAGATATTTCCATAAATTTGCTTCTAACCGGCTCCGAAAAAATTTTGTTACCCAGTTGAAAAATAAGTAGAATCAGTGGGTTACATGGGATACAAGTATGAAAGATCTTATTCTAGATTTTTACCGTAATTTATTCTCTTCTTCTCAAGGTGATATGTTTGGGATTCTGAATTTTGTATGGCCTACGGTTTCCACGGAGCAGAATGGAATGTTGCTTGAGCCATATACAAGGGAAGAAATTCGGGTAGCACTGTTTTTTATGCATTCGAATAAATCACCAGGTCCTGATGGATTGAATCCGGGGTTTTTTCAATATTACTGGGATATAGTTGGGGATGCAATTGTTGCTGGATGTCTGGAGTTTCTTAATGCAAATGGTAATCTACCGGGTAATAACCAAACTAATATTGTTATCATTCCTAAGAAGTTTAAGCCGGAAAGGGTGCAGGATTTGAGGCCGATTTCTTTATGTAATGTTGTTGATCGTATCATTTGTAAGGCTGTGGCAAATTGTTTGAAGTTAGTGCTTGCAAGTGTTATATCTGAGTCACAAAGTGCGTTCATTCCGGGCCGTCTAATTATAGACAACATAATAGTGGCATATGAGACGTTTCACTCTCTTAAAAGAAAGACGCAAGGTAAAGTAGGCTGGTTAGCACTCAAAACTGATATGGCAAAGGCCTATGATCGAATTGAATGGCTATATTTAGAACAAATACTGTTGAAGTTTGGTTTTACAGGAAGATGGGTTGATAAAATGATGATGATAGTAAGGTCGGTGCAGTATCGTTTTTAGAGAGGAGGAGAGGAGTTTGGTCCTGTTATTCCAAGACGAGGGTTGAGATAAGGTGATCCTTTATCTCCATATCTGTTCATCATTTGTGTGAAAGGTCTATCAGCTTGGTTGTCTGCCTTACAAGGCCAAGGTCGGATACATGGGGTCAAAGTTGCAAGAGAAGCGCCTTCGGTTTCACACCTCTTTTTGCCGATGATGCTTTATATTTTACGAAGGCTACAACAAATGAAGTTGTTGAGTTAAGGAATAGCTTAATTGTTTATAAACAAGCATCGGGGCAGAAGGTAAGTTTGGAAAAATCTGCGGTTATGTTCTCCCCATCTGTTTGTATTGAGGATCGCTCAATTTTGTGTGCTAGTTTGGGAGTATCGGAGGTGGAGAACCATGGAAATTATTTGGGCATGCCCTCAATTATAGGTAATGGCAAGAAGTATGTTTTTCAATATGTTGTAGAAAAGGTTGAAAGAAGATTGAAAGGATGGAAATCGAAGTTATTATCTAAAGCTGGGAAGGATGTGTTGTTGAGAACAGTAGCACAAGCAATGCCAAACTACTTAATGAGCCTTTTTTTGTTACCGATGGATACTTGTAGAAATCTTGAGACAATGATAAGTGGTTTCTTTTGGGAAAATGGCTCTACTAATAGTAAAGGGGTTAAATGGATGCGTTGGTCTCGGATGGCAGTTCCAAAAATATATAGCGGGTTTAGGATATCGGGATTTGCATTTATTTAATCTAGCATTAGTGGCGAAGCAAGGATAGAGGATATTGCATCACCTGTTCTCTTTGGCAGCAAGAATACTGAAGGTAAGATATTTTCGTGATGTTTCTTTTTTTGATGCTGAACTGGGAAATAATCCAAGCCAGATTTGGAGAGCAATTCTTGCTTCGCGACATATTTTGAGAAAGGAATGCAGGAAAGCTATTGGGGATGGTAATGATACTGATATTTGGGCTGATCCGTGGTTGATGGAGGATGATTGTCCGTTTATTCAGTCGGCCGATAGAAGTAGAGGGGAGGTGCAGCATGTTGCAGCTTTAATTGAGCGAAGACAATGGAATTATGGGTTGTTGCAGAGGTTGTTTAATGAACGTGATGTGAGCTATATTATGCAGATACCTTTATCTTTGACTAATAAAAATGATAGCTGGTATTGGAGATTAAATCGAAATGGGCAGTATACGGTTAAGGAAGGGTATCGGGTTGCTATAGAAGCTAATGACTTGCCGGCACAAGATCAGAATTTTCCATAGGGAAGTATATGGAAAGTGCAGGTGCCAGGGAAGGTGAAGATCTTGGTTTGGAGAATCTTACGACAAACATTGCCTTGTAATGTGAATCTTCGGTTTAGGCATGTGGAGGTTTCAGCAATCTGCCTAGTTTGTAATGACCAACTGGAGACTTCACTTCATGTGTTGCATGATTGTTTCATGGCTCGGCAGGTGTGGATGTTGTCAATTGTGGGTTGGCAGCAAGTTTCAAATTTGCAGCAGTGGTTAGTTCAGGTTTTGCAGCAGTTTGATTCAAAGGGGAAGGAGGAAGTGTTTATGATTTTGTGGAGTGTGTGGACGGCCCGAAATGATGTGTTGTGGAATCAAAAGAATTATGATCCTTACTATATCATTTCTCGGGCGCGGTTGTGTTCGGCGGAATGGCAGCAAGCAAGAAGGGGAGATAGAGTGCGGGAATCTACGGTTGCAACAGAGGAGGTTTGGAAGGCACCAATTCCCGGTAGCTATAAGTGCAATATTGATGTTTCCGTTTAGGGTAATGGAACTCTGGGGTTTGGTATGATTGTGAGAGATGGTTTTGGAATGTGTCATGCAGGTAGGTTACAAGTGTCGTCGGGAAGTATTGATCCTACGATTGGTGAAGTTCTCTGTTTTCGGGAGGTATTGAGTTGGTTGAAGACTTTAAATTTTTCACCAATTTGCATCGAAACAGATTGTCTTGTTTTGGTTCAGGCTTTAAAGTCTGAGCAAGGTAATCTCTCTTATTTTTCAATGCTAGTTAATGATTGTATCGCTCTTCTTAATGAGCTAAATAGAGTGTCTTACTCTTTTGCTAGAAGATCAGCGAATCAAGTCGCTCATACGATCGCTAGGGCGTCTGGTTCTATGTCTGATTTATCATGGGGGGTATGCCCTCATTCTTTTTTGTATGAAGTTTTGCATTCTGATATTAATAATATGCGTTAGCCGCAAAATTTTATTCAAAAAAAAAAGATTAAAAAATTAAAAAAAATAATTGCCAAAAATATCACTTTTTAGAGTAAAATAAACTTTGATTTACAATCAATTTATTATCAAGTATATGAAACTTCTAAGAAACTTTTAATAAACTAAACTATTTCAACAAGTACCATGGGATAAAATCGGTCAGTAATATAAAATTGTAACACCCCATCTCGACTTACTACTATAAGCTGGGATTAGGTGTCACACCGATAATCTATATGCCTTATTACTTAATTATTTAGGTTATTCATTTAACTTTTACAGAAAAATTTGGCAACGTTCCGGCATGACAAACTATCTCAAGTGTTAACAAACTAATTTTTAAGTTTTAAAAACAATTTTCAATTTCTCAATCTCAACACAAACACTTCCATAGTCTCTAACCTTATAATCCCCACCTTAGCTGCAAGGAAAGTTCCACACTTATAAATATTATCTTACATATAATCAAATAACATATCATAATATTCTATACTAATACAACATAACAAGCCATCTATGATAGCTTTAGAAGTAATTTACCATATATTGTGTTTTATTATTCATATACATGTCACTACTAATAATGTAAAATTTAAGAAAATATACCCTTCAAAGTGCTGCTCTGTGAGCCGGGACTAATACGATTTATTGCTGTTGATTTGTGAGTTAGGAAAAATAACTCGTTAAGCAACTAATGTCCAGTGGGTATTTTAACTATTGAAATGAAAATAAACAACAAAATAACTTCAAACACATACATTTAAAAACAATTTATTAAAATGAAACGAAACATTTGAGTTGCTTATGTACTGTTACTAAGTATATATACATATTTACTTAAATGGCAATTTATTTACTTTGCTCCACATATAAGTCAGGGCTATACAAATACATATCAGTAGTCAAAGCTACAACAGATAATGGATAACGGATATCATATCATATCATATAATAGCAATACTGCATAACAGACAATTAATATGATGCATCATATCCTTATCGACCCAGTTCGACTAAATCAAATAGAGCATAAGTTATATAAGCTCAATTACCATTCATAAACATTATTCAAATTATGTTTCATTATTGTTCCATTATGGTTAATTGACAATAAAAGAATAATCCACGGTTAATATACCAACAATCAACATATGGAAACTTTTCCTCTCTTTTTCTCTTTTATGGATTCCTTTAACTAAACAACCGTTTATGCACTTGGAAATATCATTTAAACTCTTTCTTAGAAAATGACGAAATGAATAGTACTTTTCCAAATGAATAGGGCAAAATAATTAAATAAATAGTATTTTACCAAATAAATAGTAAAATTTAGCTTTTACTAACTTTTAAACCTTTGAAATAGATGTATTACAACCAATTCAAGGGTCTTCCAAATACTTAAGATAAGTCATAAACATCCCTTTATATGTTAAGAACACACACCTATGAAATTTATTTCAAAATTCGAAAAAAATCTTGATGAAATACTAAACAATTTAAGAAGAAAAAGAAAGTGCTATTTTTTAATATTGAAACATATACGTTATTTTTTAAATAAAAACTAAAAAGTGTGCTATTCTTTATAATTTTCCATCATGCTTTTAGTAAGGTTTCATCAAATAAATTTATTTTCTTTTTTAAGATTGGGATTCATCAATCAATCATGTAATAATATGGATTTACTGTAAAAAAAAAAAATTATTCACAAGATTGAATTAAAAAATTTTAATGCAACCTACCAAATATTAATTTTGTTTTCTGTCAAATGAGTTTCACATTATTCAATTCATGATTTTCACATGTTCCTTATGAAAATGCCCTTTTTCAGAGCTTAGTTTTTATGTATATCCACTTACTCGTTGAACATGTCATGTCAAAATCATGCATTTCAAGATTTTTATTTTAAAGAGTTTTCAACTCTAATAATCAAAACATATTGCAACCACACAATATTTATTTATCTATTTTCATTTTTTAAAATTTGATAATGTTTCATGTTTAAAAAAAAATTGAAATATTTTCTTATCATAAAATTTTGAGGTTTTCTTTAAATTTCTTTTCCTCTCTCTCTCTCTCTCTCTCTTTTAATCCTTCATCTTCTTTCAATTTCTTTCTGAGAAAAAAAAAAGGAAAAACTACTATTTTACCATTGAGGTTTGGCCCATTTACGATTTTACCACTATTATTTGACAAAATTATTCTCATAGCCGAAACGTTTGGCGTATTATACTACTATACCACCGCGTTGTTAGTTTTAACGTCTGATTGTTTAAAAAATTACAGAATGACCCCTCAGTTGACTTGGATTTTCATTTTTACCATTTTTACAATTTTGATGCTCAATTTCATTGCACTTTAATTTTTTTTGCCAAAAATACCACTTTCACACTTCGTAATTAAATAGCAAAATATAAAAATTTATTAAGAATTTTTAATGTGATACAATAAAAATAAAAATCACTATTTTTATTTTAAAAATTTTTTTAGTGTCTTTTTTTATCATGTCGTTGTCCTGCATAAACATGTTAGCAAGTGAAGTCAAAGTCCAAGGATTATACGATGATTAAATGAAATAATGAAGATTTAATGTCTAATATTCTCCATTTTTAATTTTAAAACATTTCTAAAAGACGATAGTAGTAATAATAATAAAACAGTACTATTTCATCATCTACTCTATCAGTACTATTTATAAGCTTCAATTATGTTTGAAAATAATGATTGTTTGAATTTTTTTTTTTTTAACCAGTATGATTGTTTAAAAATTGAAAATTGGGTATTTAGTATTTAATAAACCTAATTTTCAATTAGGTTTTTTTTTTTTTTCCTAAGAAGATGTTAGTCTCTATGGTAAGTAGCGTCCAAGAACAGGGAACAGGGGTCAGCGGCCCAAACCCAGCCAAGGTCGGTGGCCCAAGCAGGATGATGCAGGTCGGTGGCCCAAGCAGGATGGTAATAATTTCAATTATTAACCCCAGAGTGGTGGCCTGGTGGTGAATTAATGTCACCGAAGACTAAATGTTTCAGATTCAAATCCTCTTGGGGATAACTAAAAGCAAAAAAAAAAAGTCAATTATTTAAAAATTAACAAAATATTTATTATTATCTAACAGAAGTATAAAAATGTATGACATAATTAAAATTTAAGGACAAAAAAGTCTATTTAAAAAAATGTCTCAAATAATAATAGTGATTTTTTATTTTTATTTTATCAAATTAAGAATTTTTAATGAATTTTTATATTCTGATTTTTAATTATGAAATGTGAAAGTGGTATTGTTGGCAAAAAAAAATTAAAGTGCAATGAAAATGAGTACCAAAGTTGTAAAAAGGGTAAAAATGAAAATCTAAGTCAACTTGAGGGGTCATTTTGCAATTTTTTTAACAATCAAACATTAAAACTAACGACGCGGTGGTATAGTAGTATAATACGCCAAACGTTTCGGCTATGAGAGCAATTTTGTCAAACAGTAATGGTAAAATCGTAAATGGGCCAAACATCAATGGCAAAATAGTAGTTTTCCCAATCTTATAAATAGAAGGTGTCTTGAGGTCACCTAATATACCATCTCATCTCATCTTCTCTTCTTTCTGAAGTCTTTTAGTAGTGTAGATAGAGTTAGAGAGAAAGCAAAGTGAGTTGTAAGAGTGAAAGTACTAATCTTTTATGATAATTTTCTTTAATGAAAGTTTCTTTCACTTACGTCTAAGTTCAATTATTTCAATTTTAGTCCTTCAATTAATTATTTCCTACAATGGCATCAGAGCCTAGGTTGTCAAATCAAGTGAAATGCTCAGACTATTTTAAGTAGGCACTATGACTGCAGCTTAGATTGATCTTCCACATCTGAAATAAATTTTCTTGGTATTTTATTTGATTTAGGTGGTCATAAAAATTTTGCTCATGCACAATTTTGACTATGAAGTTTGTTATCTTCAAAATTTCTTAGTGAATTGCGAAACACAATGGTAGAATCAAGTAATGTTGGGAGCATCAGAAAGCTCAACAATAATAATTACGACATATGAAAGATCTGCATAGAGTCATACCTGCAAGGTCAGGACCTCTGGGAGATTATTGCTAAGATAGAGACCACACCGCCACAGGACGATAATCTTCTAAAGAAATGGAAGATTAAAGTTGGAAAGGCGATGTTTGCCATGAAGACTATAATTGGAGAGGAAATGATGGATCATGTCAGAGAAGCTTTCACACCAAAGGAGGCTTGGGACTCACTTGCCTTTAGTTTTGCGAAGAAAAATGATGCAAGACTACATGTCTTGGAGAATAAGCTAATGTCTATCACACAACGTGATATGACAATTAGTCAATACTTCGTAAAGGTAAAGTCTTTTTGTAGAGAAATTAGAGGATTAGATGAGTCATCTAGAGTTAGCAATGATAGGATGAGACAAATCATCATTCATGGGTTAAGAACTCAATACAAAGGTTTTATTATTACGGTTTAAGGGTGGCCAATATAACCCTCGATTGAAGAATTGGAGAATCTGTTGGTGATTAGCAAGGCAAATGGCTGGGTATCATAAAAAACAAAAGAGGTAATACTTTTCACTAATATAAAGAAGAATTTAGGTTATGATCAACCAAGAGGGAGACATGAAAAGGTTCCTAATTAGGGGAAGTAAAGCAAACTGAAGAAAGTTCTCAATCAGGGGAGCTCAAAAGAAACGGTTCCAGAAAAACCATCAGTCAAAGTCTAGCGAGAGACAGAATGGCCAGTGTTATATCTGCATAAAGAAAGGATAATATGCCAAGGACTGTTAGTATAATAAAAAGAATATGGAGTGTAATGCAGCAAAGGTCTTAAGGACTCAACAAAATAAACCTTAATGGAATTTTAAGGCAATTGCAAGAAGAGGGGAATTCCAATCTACAAATGATGGAAGTTCTTAGTCTAATAGCATTATTGATTGAAGAAGAAATCATCAAATGCTCATACCGAGCAAATAGCCTCTACTTTTGATTTTTGTTAGATAGATTATGAGAAGGACTGGATCTTTGATTTAGGATGTTCTAATGACATGACCGGGACAACAGAGAAAATTCACAATGCATTAGAGTACAAAGGCAAGTAGGTTATGGTGACAGCAGATAACTTGCGATTGCCAATAACTCATATTAGTGACACTGTGATCAACTCAAGTTGCAACAAAAAGCAAGTGCGATTGGAGGATGTTTATAAAGTTACTGGTAGGGGTATTCAAATGAAACTGGTTAAACATGAAATTCACGAATTTCATGAATTTTACGAAATTTTTAACGTTAAAAAATTTTATTAATCGTTAAGTAATAAGAGATTTCATTTAATTTGTTAAATCGTGAAATTCACGTTAGAAGAAAATTTTTAACGATTTAATGAATTTCACATTTAAAAACAAACTAAACCTAGTTGATTCAGCCCCATCTTCTTCTCTTTCTTATTCCTTTTATGCCTGTTTTCTTTATCTTCCTTTGTTTCCTCTTTCTTTCCCTTTGGTTCATAGTTTTGGCTTATATATGTGAACTCTTATCATGGATAAATGTTAATTTTTTTGCAACTTTGTCGATAATGGTTCTATGTTTGGTTAATTGGAGAATTCGTTAAATTAGAAAATTATTCATTAAATTCGGTTAATTGGAGAATTCATAAGAATTATTTAATTCATTAAAACGTCCGAAAATTTTTTTTTATTTTTTTTTATATGGTGAAAATTTTTGAAAATTTTTTTTACGTTTTAACGAATGAACACCCCTAGTTACTAGGATGAAAAAGAATATTTTGTCAATATCAAAATTGACAAATCCTGGCTATTATGTGGTCTTCAGTCAAAATGATATTGAAAGTTTGTCGATAAAATAATTGACTCACCGATAATGGAAGGAAAAAAGGTGGATTCTATGTATGTGGTGTATGCTGAGGAAGCTTATATAGATAAAGCCAAGAAGCAGTGAGATGATAGATTTATGGTATGCTCGGCTCAAGCATGTGAACTACCAAAAGTTGAAAATGATGATGAACAAAGAGTTACTCAGAGGACTGTATCATCTTGATCTTCTCACTAACATGGTGTGTGCATGCTGTCAATATGGAAAAGCGCACTAGCTACCATATGAGGAGTTAAATTTTAAAGCAAAAAGGCCACTAGAGTTGATCCACTTAGATGTATTTTGAAAAGTCAAACTATCATCAATAAATGGAACGCACTATATGGTTACATTGATTGATGATTATTTTAGATATATCTAGGTGTACTTCATAAAGGAAAAATAAAAAGTTCTAGCTGTTGGAATTCCACGTTGGATAGGAGTGAGGAATTATATCCTTTATAAGATTGGAAAATCCTCATCTATCAACTCGGTTTTTCAGGTGAGTTAGGCTCCAGATTATTTACATGATATTAGAGCATGCCTCCTCCTCTAGGTGTTGGGACGTTTGCCCGTGGCCCGTGATGGGTGGTTGCACCCGTGCACCCGTATTGGGTGATGTGCTCACCCGTGATGGGTGAGAGGGGGTTTGTTGGAATCCCACATTATATAGGAGAGATGATGATGTAGCCTTTATAAGGTTGGGTAATTCTTATCTGTTAACTCGAATTTTCAGGTAAGTTAGGCCCAATATATTTTTGATGAATTCTCTGAGTATATTTGCTAAAGCAAGATTCGGAGACAGTTGATTGCCCTGGAACAACACAATAAAATGGTGTTACAGAAAGAAAAAATAGGCATCTTGCTAAAGTCTGTCAAAGCATGTTACATGCTAAAAATGTTCCTGGTCAATTTTGGGTGGATTGCATGACAATAGTAGTTCACATTATCAACATGCTTCTGTAACCAAGGTTGGGTTTTGTTTCTCCTTTTGAAAAGTTGAAAGAGCTGAGACTAGGGTTGAGCATGGAGTGGGTTTCCTAAAATCCATCCCTGCCCCGCGCCCTGTCTCGCTGTAGGTTGAGTTTTTCAGATTACGGATCGGGTCGGACATTTAGCGGATTTGTTCGCATGTTTTTTATAAAAAAATAAAATTTTAAGAAAAAGAAAATTAAGTATTTTTGATATTTGTAAATTATAAAATAAGATCAACTAATTACATAATCTATTAAATAAATTGAATAATTCAATTGATAAAAACAATACTTGCTACTAGGGTTGTGCATCAGTCGGGTTCGGTTTTAAAACTGAAGTTTTTTCTATATTAAAATCCGAACCGAACCGATTAACCCCACTAAACCGAATTGAACTCGTCGGTTCGGTTCAGTCGGGCCTCGAAATTTTTAGCAAAAAATCAAAGAAAATTGTTGATTTTTTATCGGTTCAACTCGAACAAACCTGAACCAAAACCAGATTTTTCTTAAAACATAAAACTGAACCGAACCGATCAACCTGACTAAACCGAACTGAACAAGTCAGTTCGGTTTGATCGGATTGGTTGGGTCGGTTTGGGTTTTGCACACCCCTACTTGCTACTTCTACATTGAACCTCATTTAATGAATTAAAATAAAATGCAACTTTCACAAATATAATACAAGATAACTCAAATTTATATGTTAAAGTATTCATGAATTTCAATAAAAACATTTTTATAGTAGTTTTTATTAGCCAACATATTCATTATCATTTAAAATTTTGAAATTTTAAATTATTTGTAAAATTATAATATTATTCTTGAGTGGAACGGGTTTGTAATGGGTATACTAAAACCCATCTCCGTCTTAAACCGCAGTGGGTTTCATTATTAAAATCCATCCCTATCTTGTTCCCCAATGAATCGCGGGTTGGGTTTCAATGGGTCTCACTGGATCGAGTCAAATGCTCAACCTTGGCTGAGATCTACAATAAGTCACTTCAGACTGTTTGGATGTCTTTGCTATATATAATAGATCAATTGCATAGCAAATTTGATAAAAAGGCAAGGAGATGTATCTTTATGGGATATGATTAGGAATGGCAATGGGCCGAATATCCGTAAAAATCACTATTACCTATCCCAAATCTATTTAGCATTACTCATACTAAATCAGCGAAAAATTCACGAAATTTTTTCATACACCTTACCAAATCCATTTTAAATTCATTTATTACTATCCGTGTATACCGGGTATCCATGTGTACCCATTAAATAAAATTTTAGTTGTTTAAAAATATTAAAATTATAAATAATTGAAAAATACAAATAAAATTTTAAATTTTCTAGCAATGTAAATGTATCAACAAATTTTGTATATTCCTTAAAAAGAAATTACAAAGAAAAAATAATTAAGTGGTTACAATCTCTATTTGAATCCTCTGATTCTTCTCTTTGCGATGAACACGATGCGAGGGTCTTGACGACTTGATCTCGAATCAGTAGAGCTTGATTTGCGTTGACGGCAGAGCTTTGTTGACGACCTTTAGACGAGCCTTCGAACTTTGAAGAGAGCTTTATGTCTTTGATCGGTCAGAGCTTCGGCGTCTTTGATTTGCAAGAACTTCGGAGTCTTCAACTTTTCAGAGCTTCGGAGTCTTGAATTTTCTGTCCCTTCAAATGAAGAGAGGCAGCCTATTTATAGAGATTTTGGGATGCTTGCCCATTAAGTGAAGCGATTTGATTGGTCCACTTGGCGAGCTTCTATTGGTCCCATCTTTTTGATATTATCACATAATTTTATTAATATGATAATTATCAAAATAATATTTAAATAACCATTAAATATTTATTTTGGTTATTTCATTTAAATTAATTAATTAATAACTAAATATTAATTAATTAATATATTTTCCTTTATTTTTT
>CATIWJ010201096.1:0-13816 GCA_949640765.1 Croton laevigatus | reverse complement strand
ATTTAATTATCAAAATAATCTCAAATTAATTAATTTATTAGGTTATTGGACTAAATTGAGAAGCTAAAATAAGTTTAGAGGTCATTACCTAAATAGAATAAGGATGGAGGGATGAATATACATAGCCAAAGAAACTTCAAGTGCCAATCTGTAAATCTTACAAAATGAAGCACCAAAATGGATATTGTCCATCTTCCTTCTCAAAACTCTGCAACTCTTTTTTTTTTCTCGTTTTTTTTTCTATTCATTCAATATAAATTTTTGCTTCAAATTTGACATATAAATATACCAAATCGAAGATCCTGACGTGAGGATTCTGAATATAACCTCCGTTTCATTATATAATCATCAAAAAACGTCGAAAAATTGATTTGAATATTTTGACCCATTTAACTTAAATGGGTAACCCGATTGAAACTCAACTTTCTGGCAACCTTCCACGGTGTTTCTTACGTCCAAGGTGATAACCGCAATCCTAGGAGTTGATTTCCGACCTCAGTTTCTAAAGATAACCCTTAAAATAAAAATTAGCTACAAATTTTTCCTTCCTCTGCTTAAGAAAAAAAATGCAGAGTTCTCTCATTTTTGCCTTTTAATCAACCACTCTTTAGCTCACTTTGTCTATATATTCAGAATTCTCTATTCAACTCCACCCCCTATTGTTGACCAAATTATCTTGCTTTCAAAGTTGGCGGTGTTCAAAGATTTCTACTGCCAACTCCTTATTTTGTTTCCCACGTTTTTCATTTCCTAACTACTTCTTTAAGAAAAATCATAAACTCACACTGCCACCAACCAACATTTTCTTTTCTCCCTTCATTTGTTTCAAAATTTTCTATAATATTTTCATCAAAATGTGCTCTGGTGGGCTCTCTCTGTTTTTCTAATCCAACGTCTTCATTTTTATTATTTTTTAATTAATTTATTTTTATTATTAACAATTTATATTATTTTATTAATAAATATACCACGATGACGAGAAAATTATAACGAATCTATCAGTGTAGTCTATTCATGAAGACGTTACAGAATGAATTTAATAGTGAATAGTAAAATAGTAATCTGAGGTTGGTGATGAATAGTTACTATTCACTTTACTGTTGAAATAGTAAATTATTATTTACGTCACTATTTACGTTACTGTTGAAATAGTAAATTATTATTTATGTTACTATTCACATTACTGTTGGTATAGTAAATTACTATTCATATTACTATTGATGTTGTGAAAAATAATAATTTGGTGGTAAATAATTGTCGCTAATGTTACTGGCTAGTTAGAATTAATTGACTGTAGTACCTTTAATAATTACTGTTAACTTAGTCATTTTTAATTTAATATTAATATTTAAAAATTAAGGTTTTACATTATCTCTAATCAACTCTAAAGCTTTACGAATCGCTAGTGCCTCTAAGATTAAAGGATCCTACATACAATGGAATTGCTGGACTCTCCAATCAACAACTTCACTCGAAGAATTATGCACCACTATTCCAATAGCTCTGAGCTTTCGATTTGAATCCACTGCTGCATCCACATTGATTTTCAGCATTCCTGCTTCCAGAGGAATCCAAGATTGCGACCTTATGCCATCATTGGAAGATGAAGGGTGTAGGAATAGCTCCACCTCTGTGAATTCATGCCAATAAGAGATAGCATTCTGGATCACTTCTTGGCAAATTTTCATTTTATTGTCAAAAGCCATCGCATTCCTATGTTTCCAAATCGCCTAAAGAATGGAAGCTACCAAAGCTTCACTTTTGGAATATTTTCCATCGAAGCTAACAATCTTCATTACTTCAATTATCAGTTCTGTAGCACTAGCACTTGAAATCATTTCTATTTGCAAACCAAAAGGGGAAGAAAACCAAATTGCTTTGGCAAAGGCACACCGAAAGAATAAGATTTTTTAATCTTTCGTTCAATTACAAAAGAAACAATTAGTTGAGCTATCTGAGATTCACTTCACTAGATTTTCACCAACATGATTTCCTTTCTGAACTAGAAGCCAGAGGAAAGTTTGTAGTTTCCTTGGCTTTTCAAATTCCAAATCTAGTTCCATGGAAAGAGAGAGTTTATTTGCTAGGGTGTATTTTGCTGCAACAAATTAACAGCAATTCTATAGCTCGTCTTCCCTGAATATAACCCATTCCTTGAATGATTCTAGATTAACTCATCTGGTTGTTCAACATTAGCCAAAGGCATAGCAAGAATGGTTTTCATAACATTTTCTGAAAAATTTCTCATTACTTGTAACACCCTTTCTAGGCCCACGAGTGAGTCTAGAAGAGACGCTATATTACGCTCCAAAATCGATTAACCTATGATCCTTGCCTTTTTTTTTAATATATGCATAGCACCTATACAAACATTAAAGAATATAAACACTTCTATAACAACCTCCTCCTCCTCGGTATCATTCACATGCACTTCACTATCTCATTGCATACATGATTAACTAAAAGTAACTTTTACATATCCATTATATTACATCAATACTATTCTAAAGTACTAGGTTAAGTATTATAAAATTTAGAATTAAGCCTAACAAAATGATAGTACATGCCATTGTCTAATTACAAAATGAAGTTATATCAAAAATCTTGTGTCTTAAAATGCTGAGTCAGCAGCTGCACCAAAAGAACTACTAATCTACTGCTCCTTGACCTATAAGTTTAAACATGTAAACTCGCTGAGCAAACTTTGTTCAGTGGGTACTTTAACTGAAGTTTGGTGTCACATCCTAAAATCTGTAACATTTGAAATGCCGAGTGATCCGTGATCCAAGTATGGAATGGTGGTAGTGGTTATCAACAGGAAAGCTTAAGGAAAAAATATGACATAAAAGATGAATAAACGAGGTATAAACACATTAAATGCATTGTAAACAACAAATAAATGAAGTAGTAAACAAGCGATAAATAGGAAGTAAGCATGTTATAAATGTAGTAGGCCATTGTAAAGGAAGATTAAATAAAGATAAACTGATAGTAAACAAAAAGTAAGTAAAAAGGGAGAAATAAGTAAATACGCAAATTATACACGAAGTGCAAATAGAGGAATAGGAAAATCGAGTATTGATGTAATATACAACAACTATAGACGAAAATGATAAAGTTCGGTTGCGCGGATTCGGAAGGATTGCGGAAAATTCGTCGAACCTCCGAAGTTAAACATGCTCATGTCACAGCACAAGTCAAGATGGGTGACCTCCAAGGGAAGTTAACCCTAAATACTTTAATTTGGTAATAAAAATTACAGTAAAATATCAGATGGGCGCTGATTGTATCCAGAAGGCAAAAGTATGCTAACAGAGCTTAGTGGGACCCATCGGACATTATGGAAAGAGCAAGGCTACATCTCTCGCCTCTCGAATTCGAGATATACAGAAACACGTTAACGTGATTTAAAACACGTTAAATGAAATTTCCTCAAAAATGGTATTAAACCCTGATAATATCTTAAATATAAGATTCCGAAGTTAAATGGGCCACAGCGGTGTAATTACAGTAGTTTTTGGAATTACATGTGTGGAGAATTCCGCTAAAACACTAAAATTAAACTTACGCAAAACATTTAAGTTTGACAAGAATTTCGGACCCCAAGATAGTTTAATTGGAAAAAGTGTAAAACACAAAAGTTTCTCCTTTATGTGTTAGCTAAACGTAGAATCAAGAATGACCTAATTAGGATTTGTATGGACAAAGATAAGACAAAATTACTAAGCGGTGCGCAGGGGGCCTAAGGGCTGTACGACCGAATTCGACGGAAAATGACGCCAAATATTATCTATAGATCGGATTGACCTGAAATTTGAATATGACATATATTTAGGTGCCTAGGTTCATTTGGCTTAAGAATTATCAAATTTGGACTAGTATGCAAAAAGTTATTAACAAAGGACGGCGGTTGAGTCAAGTGAGGACCTTATGAGGGCTTAATTGGAAAATTCTAGTAAGTAAAGGGGGATATTGGGTAAAAGGTAAAAATTGAGCATTGTTCTTGCTCATCAAGGAAATTTATAGGAAGATGACAAGTGGCATACTGATAGCCATTGAAATGAGCTATTTTGGCTAAATCAAAATTAAAATAAATAAAAATTTAATTAAAATATATAATGTAAACTGTGGACATCAAATTGCCCATTTGCAAGAACAAATATCTACTCTTCTTCTCCATAAGGTGGCCGAACCATTCTAATCAAAGGAGGCCATGGATTTGTGATTTTCCATGTTGAATTCCTTAGGGGAATGGTGGAATTCAAGGTAAACGTCCTATATCTACTTCTAATTTCTTCAATTGGTCATTTATTTAAGTGAATAAATAAAGATTGAAATATGAAATTCTAGGGTTCTTATGACTAAAATTGGGGAAAACATGGATGTGATGATTAATTGATTAGATAGGATTTATATGTTCATAAACAAGATGGAAGGAAGCTGAAATCATAATCGGGCATATTTCTAGGGTTGGATTCAAACAGAGTTTTGAAAATGTTAGGGACGGATTTTGGGAAAGTCATAAGAATAAAAGTTTTAGGTATATGCCTTAGCTAACAATAGAGACCATAAGTGTAGAATGAAAGTTATGGCCAGAATACTGGCCTGCGTGCAGGCTGGCGTGATCAGTAAGGGCAACAGGGCAGACCGGATTTCAATAAATTATTTGACCGTGATAGAAATAGAATTTAGAGAAGTAAAAAACATAAAAGTTGTAGGTTTATATGTCTAGTCTATGGCTGTAAAACATTTTTGGCAGAAACTAAATACATAGGAAGATATACTTGAAAAACATAAGGATGTGCAAATCTGAAATTGAGTCTAAGCAGAACTTGAATTGTGAACTTTGGCTAATAATTTAACTAAGTTAATAACATAATTTGAGATAGCGGTAGAAGACAAAATTGTTCCCATTTTTGTTAGTGAACTTTAGAAATTAAAACCAACTTAATTGGATTAGTAATAAAAGAGATATAGCTAATAAAGTAACAGGGGTGCAGGCTGGAAATCAAAATCAGGGCAGAACTAAACTTATAATTTTAGACTATGATTTGAATATATTTTGGACATAATTAGATATTACGGTAGAAGACAATATTGTGTATAAACATGTTAGCTAACTAGAGAGTCGAGAACCACTTAATTTAGACCTTAAATGAAGAAGATATGATTAAATTACTAGGCTGTGCGCATATGAAAATAAATAATTGGCAAGGGAAAATGAATGAACATTTGAGATGTTGTGTGTTGATTATAGAAGTGTTTATTTTCGGTTTATATGAGGAGTTAGGGTATAAGGATGATTGTCGAAGTGTTTGTGAGATTTTTATGTAGGATCCCAGTGCATAGTCGCAGGGATTATTCATTTAGTCGCTATTACTATTCACGGAATGTCCATACGTAGCCGGAACTTTGGCAAAATTTTCGCAGAAATGGACCTAAAATTTGACCAAGTAAAAATTGAAGCATACCTAATAAAGTACGAATTAACCTAACTATTAGACGAGACCTGTAAGATGTAACCCCAATATCTTGGACCTCATAGGTATTACAATTATAACCTAACGTGCCGAACTAGCTTTCAGAAAATAGATTATACGTAATCTTACGAAGTGGACACATAAACGCAAGTCGGCAAAACACTATTCATTTAGTAAGTCACTATTTATTTGGTAAATTTTCAAGAATGAATGTATGAAAAGCATAAACATATAAGGATAACCCGGTAGTGCTAAAGTAGTAAGTAAAAGTATGAAAAGAAGCGTAAGCATTTATTGAACACGTAGGTATGTATTATATACATAACGAATAAAAGATCGAAATAGAGGTACGAGTTACAAATAGTAATAAATGAAATTAAAGTAACACATAAGAGGAATTCAAAACTACTAATATTAGAAGAAATATATAGTAAATGAGGAATTAATTAAATTGTGATAGGTATGAGAATCAGTAGAAAAAAGTCTAATCATGGGAACACGTAATACAAACAAAGGGTAAACCAGTCAGCGACAACAAGTTCGATACTTTGCTTTTATTTATTGCATTTTTTATATATGTGCAATAATGTGAACATGTGATGCCTTGTTTGCAATGATGTGCTACTGCTTGACAAACGTGCTATTTGTAAACAATTAATGTGTTAAATTGAACTGAGTAAAAGTAAAGTACCCATTAAGCATAGCGCTTAGCAAGTTTAGTGTCTGCTAAACTTATAGGTTCACGGAAAGACGCAAAGACAACTAGAACAGTCAAACAAAGTCAGGCTTACCAGAGACACTTAGCATGACATATGCTGAGCAATAAAAGTCAGATGTCAAAACAGTCTACAATAATAAGAATAGAAAAAAAAAATTTTCAGGTAATGTTCTGCATATCAGTAAACATCAGTTGTGACACTATTATGAGAAGCAAATGGAAAGTAAGACACCAGACAGTTACGAGAACAAGAGACAACATTGGCACCAAGTGTTAGGAAATGAAAAGGAATAGTTGTAATCCGAAATAAGCAAAGAAAAGAAAGAATCAATAGAGACTAAGGAAAGCGGAGAAGAAATAATTAGTGTTAAACACAAAAATGGATATATACAAGAGGTAATAAACAAAATGATCTGCATTGCTTTGAATATGTTATGAATTGTTGTGCTATGCTATGAATTTTAAATATGTAAATGACGAGGTGAAATGAATGATTAGACGTGTATGAAATATTGTTTTGACTTATAAATTGTGAAAGTATGTATGGCAATGTTCGTGCTAGAAATTAAAATGACATTTAGGGATAGTTGATTGGAAGGAAATAATTGAAGCCAATGGACACACACACATGCATAAATAGTGAAATGAACAAAAGATAGCTAGCACAAATACTCGGAGAAGAAAAGAGAGAGAGAAAACGGTTGTAAATAAATAAGTTACGCAACAAAAGGAAGAATAATACACAAAATTTTAAGGATTAATACAAATCATCCAAGAAACGAGAGAAAGCTATGATAGGTTAAACATTGAAAGAATTGAAAATTTGTCTGTTAGGATAAAAATGATACAGGAATATAGAATAGAAAAGTGCGAGAAGTGGAATCAAAAGCAAAGATTGAAGAAAAAGAACTCAAGATAACACAGGAAACAAGCGTTATGAATCTGAAAATCAAATGCAATTATATGACAAGCAAAAGTATTAAAGAAACAGCAGCACAAATGATCACATGTAAACCAGTTAATGTAAGAAAGTATGCTGGCATGATATTATTATTAGAGAAAGAACTAGGACAAAAGGATATAAAGCTATCAGTATCATATAAAGAGTGTGAAACTTCACACGAAATGAAATTAAAATACGCAAAAGAACCAAGAAAATCATAAAGTGTAAAGTAATATTGTCAAATCGAAATAACAGTAAATTGACGTACGGGTCAAAGTTTCAATTGATTTACAGTATGCAGTCCAGAAAGTATAACGATATGAAAAATAAATGTGAAAAATGGTTTGCCTATGGTACATGTAGTAAGAAGGAGAAAAAGAAGACAAATAATATAAGATTTGACAAGTGACAAGAATAAATGTTTAGCTCACCCGGGTAATACAGGCAGAATCGGAAACTGGAACAAAGGCTGCCATTCGACCAATTGGGCTTCGGCCATAGAACATTCATTTGGATTACCAATATGCATTTGTTGTAGTAACGTCAAGTTACTAATGCACAAAAAATCATTCGCATGGGAGTGGGATGTATAGATCATTTGAGGCTTAGTCCGTAATTTTATTAGGACTATAGCCACATATTGTATTAGCCTTATTTCGTCCTAGTTCTATTGATATTACCATGGGTAAGCCACCAAAGAAAAATGAACCAAGGTACACAAGAAAGATAATAAAGGCAAAAGAAAACGCGATGAGCAAACTGTGATAAACTTAAAAAAGGGAAAACGAAATCATTGACATCAAACATAAAACAATTATTTGGAAGCAATATAAAAGGAGAAAGAGGAAGACATCAAATAATGCAAAAATTAACAAATAACAAAGATAAATAAATAGCTCCCGCTGGTAATATAGACGGAACTAAAGGTTGGGATGACATTTGCAAAGCGGTACCACAGACCATTGTTCATTGTTCATTTGATTGGAAAAAGCGCCTATTCACTGTTCAACGTCGGGTTACTTACAAAAGTACTCGGCGGCATTGTTCATTGTTTAACGTCGGGTCACCGATCGAGGTGCTCGGTAGATAAATGATATCTGATATGGAAATTTATTCGGTAATTCCAGTACTAAAGTATTTTGATTATTGGATATTTGTCCATCATCGGGATCATTAAATATCATATCCCCTTTAGGTTTACTGATATTATTAGAGGAGAGCAACAAAAGTGGAAACATTTACTTTATGTTGGGATCGGTCGTAACCGACATAAAGTGAAACATAAATGAATCAACATGTCAAAATAATGGTATCATGGACTAATTGAGATGTGAACAAAAGAATTTGAAAAAGAATCAAGACAAGGCATTCAAAATATATTCCAAGTAAATACAAAAGCAATTAAAAAGAATTTCAAGAGCAATAACTAGAATAACAAGATGAGATAGAGTACAAAAATATGCAAAAATCGAAAAACATGAGAAAAGAATTTATAATAAAAATATGTAAACATACAAGAAGTTCGATAAGTACAAATCAAGTTACAAAGTCATAAATCAATAAGAAATGATAAGAATTGATAACAATTAAACTTTCAAGTAACTCAAAATTCACAATATAGCCGTGTAGAAATAAATCAAAATGTACCAATAAGACAAAAAGAGCACAGAAATGATTAAGTTTCGAGGATGAAACTATTTTAAAAGGAGGGGAGAAATGTAATGCCCCGAAATCTGTAATGTCTGAAATGCTGAATGATCTACAGAAAGAAAGGTAAAAGGAGTTCATAATAGGAAAGGTTAAGGAAGGTTAAGTAGAGTACGCATAATAATATATGAAATTGAATAAGAAACTAAATAAAATTGTGATTATACTTGTTAAGCTAGATTTACGGGGAGATTGTGTAATCAGACAGAGAATACGGAAAGCAAGGGGCGAATAAATCAACATTAAACCAGGTTCAGTACTTTACTTTTATTTACTGCTTTTTTATATATATGTGCAATGATGTGAACATGTGATGCCTTGTTTACAATGCTATGTTACTATTTGACATACATGCTATTTCTAAATAATTAATGTGTTAAATTGAATTGAGTAAAAGTAAAGTACCCACTAAGCATAGCGCTTAGCACGTTTAGTGTCTGCTAAACTTGTAGGATCACGGAAAGACGCAAAGATAACCAGAATAGCCGAATGAAGTCTAGCTCACTAGAGACACCTAGTATGGCATATGCTGCGCAATAAAAGTCAGAAGTCAGAATAGACAATAGCATAAAGAAAAAAAAATTTCTCAGGTAATGTTCTACATACCAGTAAACATCAGTTGTGACACACTTTGCTCGGCTAGTAACTAGTCGGGTTAAGGGGTGTTACATCTCCTCTATGTAATTACTGTATTTAAAGGCACATTCAATTCAATAAAATATATATAATTCTTCAGAAATCTATTACTATGATTCCCATTCCTACTCCATCGTACTTAATGACTCCCACACATTATCCACCTCTAAATCCAACCACCGTTGTTACGTCATCCTCTTCCAACTCACCATTGACCCCCACAACAATCCACTATTGTCCATATTCCCCTCCCTCTTCTCACTCTTCTCCTCAACCACATCCTTATAACCTTCAGCCTTCACATATCAGCCTTTACATACTCACACAAAAACTTAAAATATTTCACTTCTCATCCATTTCCTCCCACTGTTGAACCTAAGAATTTATCCGAAGTAATGAAAGATGAGAAATGTCATGCTGCCATGTTAGATGAGTTTGATGCACTTCTACACAATGGCACTTGGGATCCTATACCATGAACAAATTAGACTTTTGTTGGTTGCCATTAGGTTTTCCGTATCAAAAGAAATATGTATGGAATAATTGCTAAGTATAAAGCCCGACTTGTCGCCAAAGGATATCATTAACATCCAGGCTTAGACTACTCTGAGACATTCAGCCCCGTCTCCAAACCAACTACAATTTGCTTAATTCATAGCTTAGCTTTTACTTATGGATGGAAACTTCGCTAGTTGGATATTAATAATGCCTTTCTTTAAGAAACTCTTACTGATGATGTTTATATGGTTCAGCCACCTAGTTTCATTTATTTTTCTCTTCTTAATCATGTTTGTAAGTTAAAGAAAGCTTTATATGGTCTCAAGCCAGCTACTCGAACTTGGTACCAAGAGCTTAAATGTTTTCTTCTTCAGTTTGGTTTCAAAAATTCAGTAGCAGACTCTTTATTTTTTATTTATAATAGGGATGGTATTTGTCTCTATTTTTTGGTATGTGTTGATGATATAGTTCTGACCGGTAACAACGACAAATTTCTCAAATATTTTGTCTCCTAACTTGGCTGCAGATTCTCTCTGAAAGATCTTGGCATACCTCATCAATTTTTAGGTGTTGAGGTGATTCACACACTTACTGGTCTTTTCATGTCTCAACATCGGCACATTACTAATCTTTTTGAATAATTCTTAATGGCTGGCGCTAAAAAAGTCACTACTCCCATGTGTACCATTGCACCTTTGTTACTTTAAGATGGTTCTGCCTCTATTGATCCTACTCTTTACAGAAAATTGGTTAGTGGCCTACAATACCTATCTCTCACTCATCTAGATGTGTCATTTGTAGTTAATCACCTTCCTCAATATATGGATTAACCTACTAAACTACATTGGACAACATTTAAGTGAGTTCTTCGTTATCTAAAAAAAATTATTTTTCATGGTCTATTCTTGCATAAAGGAACTCCTTTGCAATTAAGAGCCTTCAGTGACTCTGACTGAGGTGGTAACGATGATAATGGTTGCTCAACTACAGCTTATCTCATTTACCTAGGCTTTAATGCTATCTCTTGGAAATCCAGCCGTCAAAAGACTGTTTCACGCTCATCCTCGAAAAGTGGAATATAAAGTAATAGCTAACAGCACTGCTGATATTTTATGGATTCAAATCTTCTTTATGAGTTAGGAATCAAACTACCCAAACCTCCTTCCTTGTTTTATGACAACACAGGTGCTACGTATCTTTATGCCAATCCAGTATTTCATTCAGGCATGAAGCATGTTTCACTTAATTATCATTCCATTTCGGAATGTGTAGCAAATGGCAACCTTCATGTTCATCACATTTCCACTAAAGACCAACTTATATCTGTCCTTACTAAAGCCTTGAGTCATCACCAATTTACTGTTCTTCACTCAAATATCGGAGTCTCGAATAGAACCTCAATCTTTTGGGGGCGTGTTAAGGATATACCAGATACATTAACAACTATTAAGTTAATTAACAGCTAGTCCTATATTTGTTAGTTTGTTATTATCTTTTGTGAATATGTTCTCTGTCACATCCCGTTTTTCCTTTAGATGATAATTTATGAGTCGTTGTTTGTTAAAAGTGTCTTTGTCTGGAATTCTGGGTCCTGAGACGTGGAAGCGTTGGAGTTGACCTCGAAATTTGTGCTAGCGTTGGATAGGTATAAAGGTAATTTCCATAATTTTTAGTATTATTAAGTTGGGCCTTGAGCCAAGAAAGAAAGGGAGTAAAGAATGAGGTTGGACCATTAGTGGAAGTGAGTAATGTATGTAGTTGGGCCTTTAAATAGAAGCAAAGATATGGAGAGCATATGTAAGATGGGCCAAGCCCATATATCCACACTCAATTTAAGCCCAATGACCCATATACATTCAAAATATCTTCTTCTCCCCAATAGCTTAGAATCTTCTCCACATTTCTTTATTTCTTTCCTCTTCCTTTTTGTCGTCCCACTCTTCCCCACACTTATCCATCTCCATTTCTTTCATTTATTCTCATCACCTTCAATTTCCTCTTTGCATCCAACTTGTCCGGCCTTATTGTTTAACTAGAGTGAGATCTTCTCAAGCTTCTATGCCTAGGAATCTCAAGGAGCTCAAATAATATCAAGAGTAAGAGGTATGAGATGCGTGTTTGCTAGGGTTTTCTCTTCTTAGCTAAGTAAATGAAGATAAAGGGTGATTAGGTTGATGATCAAGTAAAATTTAAGTAAATCTTTTCTAGTTATGACTATATTAAACTAAAAATGTTAGGGTTAGTTGTATTATAGAAACCATAAGTAATAGGTTAGGGTCTATGATGATTTCCTTAAATAGAAACCAAATATATGTGTATCTCATAGGAGTTCACGGTGTGGTTAAGGGCAAGAGTGTTGCCTAGCTTGGAGGAAAGCTTCATCACGGAGGTTTGGTGCTTTTTAACCGAAACTTATGTTTCTTGAAATTTTATTTTATTTTTGGAAGTTTGATTGAGTTGATTTTGGTTTTAAAGGGTTTTTATGTGCTATATTTTAAAGAATAGGCTTGGTATTATTATTTCAAAAGTTTATGCTTGAAAACTTGGATTTTGTATAAGTCATGTTTTACGGTTCCACTTTAACATGTTTTTTCATATTGAAAATAACTTTATTTGTAGCCCTAGATGTTAGCTTTATAATGCTTTTTGAATCACCTCATTTGGAGTTGTAAATAAAAAGTTATGGCCAAAATAGTGAGAGACGCGCAGGCTAAAAATGTTGCTGGAACTCACTTTGCTAGTCTCGAGCGCAACAAAAACACTATGTTGTTGATGTCACGCAAGCGAAACCAACACCAGAAGCACCCAGGATGCTCATCTTAGCTATCTCAGTCACGACAAACATTTTAAGGACTGTTTCGCTCGTAACGGTGCCCAAAAACACTGTTTTTCACCCGAATATATTGCATTTGATTTTATTTAATTTTTAACGGTTTTGAAATATCAAGAATGTAACACCCCTTAATCCGACTAATTCTAGCCGAACCAAGTTGTACCACATTATATATTACATGGTAAATAGAATATAATCTACAAATATTACAATAAGGGTACAAATTTTTTTTTCTTTCTTCTATAATACAAATCTGCAGGGTCTGTCTTGATCTTCACAGTATATGCCAATTAAGTTGTGTGCCAACGGCCTAATCCCAGTATGCTCATGCTAAGTCTTCGGAGACCTACAAGTTTAGAATGAACCAAACTTACTGAGCGATGACACTCAGTGGATACTTTAACTATGATAAATAAAAACAATTATGATACGCATACTAAAATATCAATTTGCACTTTATTTCAAAATATCCAATAAATCAAAACATATTCTCTATAAAACAAATAACATATAATTCAATCCAAACTTCAATCAGAGTAATGAGAATACCAAATAGAATACTTTTGAACTTACTTTGTGATGTGATCTGCAAGTGCACAGATTATCGAGTAGTACAAAAGATTATCGTTCCCACAGAGACAATTTACTGATTACCAAATACTATAATTTCAGTTATCCAAGTTGTACGATTGATGTAAAAAAAGGTAATTATTCTAAATGACAAACAATAAGATTAAAAGAACTTAAAGCAAACTCATAACTTCAACAATTAACAAATTTATATTAAGGAAATATCTAGGATTAGGTTCACCACAATGAATTCAATTATTTTAGAAGAAAGATCTTAGATTGTAATTGTATTGATTTGAAGGCGAATTACCTGATAATATTATTGGTTCCTCTCGGAATTGCAATAACGTGCTTAAATCAATTAACTTCCTATTCTCATGGCAATTAATCAATCTAAACCCATTAAGAATTATGCTAATTCGTTGATTCCT
>CATIWJ010200892.1:0-22287 GCA_949640765.1 Croton laevigatus | reverse complement strand
TTTTCAGGTTCTTTACGTTTCCATTTTTGGGTGTGTTTTTCATTTCTTTACGTTTCCATTTATGGTAAGTTTTGTAATTGTTTATTATTATTTTTTTATTGATATTGGTGAAAAAGTAAGTTTTTAAGAAAGTTAGTAATTGTTTATTATTATTTTTATTTTGATATTGGTGTAAAGTTGATTTTATTGGTATTGGTGAAAAGCAAATGTAAAGAAATGAAAAACACGGAGGTATTATTACTAAAACAATTTCTTAGATAACCAAGGTTTCAGAATCTCAATATACAAATCTCATTTCCTGCAAAAAACAAAAAGCTTTAAAAAAGAAAAACTCAAAACCGAAAAATCTTGCCTTTCTCTTTAGCAGCCGCAACCTCCTTCTCCTTGATTATCACCGCCTTAGCAACGACGACCGGCGTAGCGTCCTTGGAGGCCTTGTTTGGCTTCAAGAACTTCACCATTTTCTCCTCCTCTTTGACTTCTCACCTCTGCTGCAGAAACAAATAGGTAGACGGAAAAGAGATTGAAAGAGATATGCGGCAAAAGCAAATGGGTAGATGGAAAAGAGATTGAAAGAGAGAAGTGGTTGAGTTGAGATGGAGGAGAAGAGAGGGAGAGGGGCGGTTGAGATGGAGGAGAAGAGAGAGAGAGAGAGAGGGGCGGTTTAGATGGAGAAGAGAGATGGAGGCGGTAGAGATGAGAGAGGCGTGGAAACTGGAGAAATAATTGAAGAACGGTGGAGAAGGTTAAATGAATAAAATTAGGGTTTTAATATATATATATATATATATATAAGAATGTTAGGTTTGATCGGTTTTCGGTTCGGTTTCGGTTCGTCATACCTAATAACGGCTGACCGAACCGATTTTTTCAATTTTTATATATTAGAGACCGAAAACCGAACCAAAAATTCGGTTAACCGATTTTTCGGTTCGGTTTCGATTTCCGATTTTTTTTGCCCACCCCTACTCCTCCCTATCCACTTGTGGATTCTATATGCAAAACACTTCAATACCAAAGTCAGCAATTGATAGTCAACTTGCCAAATAACTACTCTTTAAGTAAAAAAGCTTAACCTGTCGCGCAGGAAAATTTTTCCTTTTATAGCCAATAAGAGGATGACGGCCTTCTCAATCTACGAAGCATACTCTAGTCGTGCCTACTCCTGGAGAGATTCTAAGCGTAGAAATTGGTGCTCTATCTTCTCAGGATTTCAGCCGAGCAAGAAAGCATGTCCGAGGCCAAACTCTTCCGAGGTGATCTTTGACGAAGGGAAACTGGACGGAGGCATTGGTCACCCGAGGCCTGGCTGCATATCCTTCAACCAAACCTGGCCCGTGAGGATGGGCCCAATGTACGTCTAGCCCAGAAAGGTGCTTGATAACGAGAATGAACTAGAAATTTACATTTTTCAATCACATTTTGCAACAGATCATTTGAGAACTATAATTTCAATCTCTATTTTGAAGGTCATACAAGGTAATGTGGAGAATCTATACTATTCTCCCCCTCATGCTTTAACTCCAAAGTTAGAAAAGGAAAACTCTACCAAGAGGGAAGTGGAAAAAAATGGTACAACAAATATTTTATCAGCTGCGAAAAAAGGGAAAAAATTGAAGGGGATTGAATAATGTAGCTAAGAATGATTATGGATTAAATTAGATTATGGATTCAACTTCAATTTCGATCTCCACATTTCTCCAATCACCTTCTTAGGCGCTGGATCATCTGGACCTCTGTCTCGTTGTCCCGAGGTAAAGTACAGCCATCCATTCCAGAATCCAACTAGGGTAGTTTTCACTCGATAAGGAAGTTTTCCGATGACTGACCACTTCTGCAATTGTTGATTTATCACATAACATATAGAAAATCAGCAACAGTAAAGTAATATACTACTATCTGGGGAATGCATGCATCAGCATTGTTATGTTAGATAAAAGAGAATTCTTACCAGAGTGCCCAGGTTAAACTGGAAAACTTCACCAACTAAAACCATCTTTTTAGTTATGGGGTGCTTCTCCGTGGTGCCTCCAGCAATAACTATGGAATTATTAACAAGCGACCATGCAAATTCAATGTGAGAATCAGGCTTGGGCATGGGAGGTAAAGTTTTCCACTTCATATCATCGTCCAGCATGTAGACATCATCGAATACAACCTGAAAGTACGAGAAGACAGTGGACAAACCATCGCAGATAATAGGAGATCTTAAAACATCTCAAAGCAATGACATGACATGCATGCAACAGCAGTTTATAACTAAATCAACAGCACATTCACTGGGGTCTAGACATTGCCAATTTTCCTTCTCATAGTAAAATCTGACAGAAGTACTATGGATGCAGAGCAGGCCATTGCTGAACCATTTTAAATTATATCTTTTTCATTTTTTTTTACCCCTCTCATTTTATGTGTTCTGCACGAACCCTCCCCTATGAATTCTTAATGTAAATTTTGCAGGTCACTGGGCCACCATCAAAAGTCTGCTTGTTAGCAATTGCTTATCATTCCAACACATCAACTTTATTGATCTGGTCCGTAGTAAACTTGGTATATCAGCACCGAAGTAAAGAAGAATGGACTAGCAAACTCTAGGCATGATGTGCATGCCTTTCCTCATTTAAATACTTCACTGGGATAAATGTTCACAGGGTGGAGGAAGAAAACTCAAATTGGAAACAGGACTTGGAACTTGGAAGGGAAAGTCCAGCTCGCTTTACCTCTAGCAAATTTCATCAAACAAAGCTCAATGTTTTCCTTTCTAGGAATAATTGTACACCATTTTTAGAGGAGAAAGATAAAAATATAAAGCGTATGTCATTTAATTTGACTCCAATATCAATGTAATAGAAAAATTATTTGCTTTGCACTAAACAACAATATAGGACTGATTTGTATATAAGAAAAGTTATTAATTAGCTTGAAAAATAAAAAAGTAGGTCTACAATATTTGACAAAAAGAGAGCTGCTAGTCAAGCTGGCACAACTGGTTCTCCTAATGGTAGAACTTCCAGTTTTGCTACGATATTAAATAAAGCATACTTGCCCCAATCCCTAAAAATTCCAGGTAAAGGTATTTTAACAAAGAAAAGAAATCATTTATTCATAGCAAAGCAGTAACGAAAGATTATAAATCAATCACTCAATAAACAAGTGCCCCATAATTTAACTCGTCCACTCAGTTATCATTTTCTTTCCCTAATATTCACCTATGCCTTTTTCTCCCTTGATCTTTCCAAGAGACCTAAGAAGCTATTGTAAGCTGCCCCTTCACCTTAGATGAATAATCCCTTGCATTTTCTTTTGTTTTTCTTGTCTAAAATATGGATTTTAATTCCCTTTATCTTTTTTCCCATCCCATCTACTTGTTATGGAATATAAATTTAGCAATTCCAGCAACAATAATTCAAAAGAGATCCTACATAAAAGCACAAACTTTGTTATTGGACTAAATATTATTTTCTTATGAACATTTGGTAATCATTTTGAAATGCCAACCATTTTTGTTCCTTTAAATCTCACCTTCCAAAAGGCCTATGAGTACCCTTTGCAACTAGAATCCAAACAACTTTGTACCTTAGAGTGCTTTAGGACTATAATAACTATGACAAAAATACATGACATTTTCTCCCCCCTTTAATCACCTCCCACTTACAACAGTTTTCCTATCCCTTCGCCCAATTCACTACCACCCATGCTAAGTATTGAAATCTTTTTATTTTCAACAAAAGAAACTATAAACCAATTCCAATACGAATTTACATGCTGATATTTTTTACTACATTTCCTTTCAACAACCATAAGGCATAAACACTTGCAGAATGGGGCAAAAATCTTTAAGCAGAATAAACCGAGAAATGAAAAATCACTTGCTCAGTTTCACTAGGAAAGAACCACTTAAGGTTTCACAACAGTAATGGACAGAGTTATAACCATCTTAATCGAAACCAAAGCAAAAAGGTCAGCTTACCTCCATCCTGCGAGAACACTTGAAAATAGGTGATCCGGGTTTGGCCATAAAATCACCTTCTTGACCACCAATGACAAGAAGTCGATCATTAGCTACAATACAAGCCCTGCACAAAGTTCTTTTTTAAGAGAAATGAAAGCATAAAACATTTCTTCAATAATTTATTCCTTCTTTTCAAAAAAGTTCTAACTAATGTGCCAAAAAAAGGAAATATTCACATGAAAGCAAAGCAAAACACTCAAGCCCCAACATAAAAAGAAAAAAAAAAAATCTTTGTGCAGGGGAAGCTGAGAGAAGAGTGACAGAATGTTCCTTCCATTTGGACCAGTAAGCTTAAGTGCTTACCTATTATTCAAACAGGAGTTATTAAATCAAAAGCCCAACCACACACCCCCACCTATGTTTTTCGCCTGCCCCTTCAGCATTGGAAGGAAGGGGATTCTTTTAATGTTTGGCAGAACAGGACAGGTATAAAAATAATAACAATAATAATAATAAAAGAAAGAAATTTCTTTTAGAAGTTTCCACATTATGGTCAATCAATACTGCAATGAAGTGATGAAGGCATAATTTCTAAACTAAAAGCATAGTTACCCAATGTACAACTGTTCCAAACCAAAAGGCATAACTTGTTACCTAAATTTACTATTGCAATACAAAGAAATAGCAAGACATTACTCATAATCTAGGTTGGTCCACAAACCTATGAGGGCCTCCACGTGGTATTGGTATCTCTGTCCTCCACTCCTTTTCTAATGCTTGGCCATCCTTCACAGCAAGACTCCAATGCTCCAACCCTGGAGTGTGTCGATTTTCCTTGCTGCCACCCATTACATGGAGCCTACCTCTCCATAGTGTAGTAGCTGGTGCATATCTGAGAATGAGTATAATTAACATTAACTCAGCAAACAGTCAAGTTCAATCAAATTCAATTAGTTGGCTACCATTGCTGATTGCCTTCTTTTGATATTTAAAATTTTTTTTTTTTTTTGAAAGATTGAAATATAGATGCAAGTATAATCAATTGAGCCAAAAACAATCCTTAACTGAAAAAAATAAGATACCGATCAAGCCAAACAATCTTAAATTACAAAAAGAAGAACTCTTCACTCAAAGAAAAAATTCTAAAGAACTGACTGTCACTAGTACATACCTAGGAACAGGAAGAGCTGGCATGTCCCGCCATTGCTTTGTCACAGTATCTAATACGAATGTACGAGCTGTAGGGCCTCTGCATTGTGGACCATACTGTCCCGTGACTACATAGATGTATCTACCATCTGTCACCATTCCCAAGTGTGAATGTGCCATTTCTTTAGGCATATCAAATCTCCCTCCCCATGTATTATCCGTAAAATTGTAAATATCAACGTGTGAATGCACCTGTTAGATGCATCGCAAAAATAAATAAATAAATAAAGCATTAATATTATACTGCTAAGCAATTAACAGTGGAAATATCACTCAACATATCCACTGCATGAAAAAAAATTAAATGAACTTGTTCTGCCTCCTAGTTCCTCAAATAATGGCAACAATTAACTGAAATTACAGAGTTCAACAGAAAGAAGTTCATGACAGATAAATAGAGAAACTGGAATCCAGAATTCAGTAGTTCATTTGGGACAGTGAAATGAGAATAACAGAAGTCTCAGTCAACCTCATCCACAGGATTCATAACTGATTCAAGTATGACTCACTAAGAAGATGTTTCTTCATACAAAATGAGTAAGGAAAAATGAATTCCAAGGAAATCACAAACTTAATAGGAAAGAAGTTTAAAGCAACGATTTTTCTTTTTGCTTATTACAAGTGAATGTAACATTCAAGATAAGGGTGTTTCAGGGGACAAATTTTCATTTGTTTCAAAATTAATTTTACTTTTAAGTATTGGCATTAGGTATTAACATACACAATTGACTCATTGATGAAGCCCCCAGTAAACTCATTTATAAAGAAACCAACTTCTTAACTTCTCGGAGCAGAAGCAAATCTACAGTTTCAGTTTTGCTGTTCTCAAGATTATAGCACACAAATGAAGCAATCTTCTTGACTTTTCATTGTACGGAATATTTTTATTTCGGTCAAAATTTGATCTTATCAGGATTTTGTATCAACATTTTCTGCATTAGGACTTATGCTTCAGATTTACTCCTATTAGGAATTTAGGATGTTATGTTTAAGACCTTATTCTTCTTTGGGATTATATGGCAAAAATAAAGCATAGTAGTATCTTTAGAAGCAAATTTCAGATTCATGAGCAACAATAACAAAGATGAATTCTGGTCATTTATTTTATTGGTTGTAACAAAAAGTTCTAGCCTAGTAATTTGGAGTTTGGTCTCTCTCTGTCCTACCTTTCAAAATTATGTTGTCCTGTTTAAGTTAATAAAACTACAGTTATTTTGCTACATCACTTCTTCATTCAAATAGAATTGAAGAGCATTGCAATTTACTCTAGTTATTGAATTAATAAAGGAGAAGAGTAATAAATGTGAAGGAAGAAAAAGGTTCTCACGTAATCAATTGTCCCATATCCTGCAAACACGAATAAAAGATTCTTAATCTGTATGGCCGCACCATCTAGACGAGGCACAGGAGCAGGAGCCATTTTCTCCCATTTTAATTCTGGTCCTGGCAAATCAGCAAATGTTGCTGATAGAAATCTTTCAGGAATATCCTTCGTATAATTGCCATTCTTCTTTTTTTTGTGACCTCCTGCCTAATATAGCACATAGATCCAAGGTTTATTCTATAACTGAATAAAAAATATTTTAAGACAAGCTATGATAATGATATCCAGAAATATATAGCTCAAGTTCAATGTAGACACAAAGCAAATAAGTATCAGATTGTTTTCCTAAAACACAAAGTAAAAGACATAGCAACTGCGATCGAATCTATTGACTACCACCAAAAGATTCTTAAAGCTCACTTTAAATCCAAATCACTTTGGCTATTATTAAAAATAAAAGAAATGATCTTGGAACACAGAATAACAAGGCTGATCCAATTAAGCAATCAACATTATTAGGTTAGCTAATTTGGCTGAGATAAAATTTGAAGCAGAATCACATTATGCAAATAAACTTGAATTCATCTCTTCGCAATAAAATTTCAAAAATATGAAGATTTTTCATATATAACGTAAATGTATCTTACGTATTAGAAATAAAAATGCATCTTAAATTTGCATACTAAACTGACAGGACTGTTGCTATTTTAGGATTCGTCCTCAAATTCCACCAATATGAAAAAATTCAGCTGAATGATAATCGATTTCATAGAATCAAAAATGCAGAATTTTAAAGAAATTTTTTTTGTTCATATGAACAAATGCAGAACGAGACATTCTTTTCACTTTTCAAAATGTCCCGAAAAGTTTGAAAAATAAGGAACAAGTGCAAATGCATAGAAAAATCCTAAAATCAAATCAAAATTCACTACATATAACTGCAGAAGCAATACTTTAGAAAGAAATGGCAATGAGAAAAAAGTATAAAAATGATGAATACCTTAACTTGATCTTCCTTTCTGGGTACAATTAAATTGGTGAAAGAATTATCAACAGCAACCCAATTGGAGGAACGAGGAGAAGAAGCCCACAAATAATCGGCAATAATTCCAAAACCTAACAATGTCACGCAAGCTAACAACAATTTTGTGGAGTTCTGCTTCCCTGGTGCCCGTACCATCTCATCTCAGTATCAATATATCTTCGTTTATGTATCCTTATATACACCTTCTACAATTCACATGGAGAATATAAAAGGATTCAGTAATACGGTGAAGTATAAACATAGGGGAAAAGCAGAAAAACAATAACATTGAAGTAATACAGAATATAGATCAAAAGCGAAGAAATGATTTCTTCCAATGGCACAGGTTTTTTGGCAAGCACATACAAAATTAAGACAATGAAGATGAGGAGTGACTCACTTTATAGGAACTGAGACCTCTTTGCTACGACAATGGGGAAGATTTGCAGAGTTTGAAAGAGCGTAGGAAAGATAGAACATAAGAATGGAAGTGATGAGACCGACACGAAATTTAGGGGTGTATTCAATTAAGACTTTTAATGACTTTTAATAACTTTGAAAGTAAGGTGGTATTCATTCATGACTTTTAAAAAGTCATTCAAAGTCTGTAGGTATTCAATTACGACTTCTAAATACTTTTAAAAAGTCATTCAAAGTCTGTAGGTATTCAAAAAGTCATTGACTTTTACAGACAATGACTTTTAATGACTTTTTAGCTAAAAATACATATAAAAGATTGAACAAATTCTCTCATCATTTTACACAATACTTTTATAGATTTTCATAGACTTTTACACAATCAATCTCCGACCGACGATCAAGCTATCAAAGTTGCTTTTACTCAATCGAATTAGTAATTCCATCATTTCTTCCTCTCAAACGGTGCTACTACTACCCAGTACCGACCCACGCCACTGATAAAGAGATATTATTAATGAAAAGATATTTTTTGAATTATTATTTTATTATATAATGTGTAATTTTTATTTTAATTTATATAATTTTATATACTATTTTAAGAATTAATAATTTTTATTAAATAAAAAATATAAATTTATTATTATTATTATTATTATTATGGTTTGATGATTTTGTAATTGATACCGTGTATCATAATTTCTTTATTAATGAATTGATCAAAGTTTTATTATTTGATAAATAATTATTGTTGAAATATATTTTTATTAAAAAAATTATAATCCATAAAAATAAAGTCTTTTAAAATCCATTAATATCCATATAAGTCTTTAAAAGTCCTTAAATGTCTATAAAAGTATTTAAAAGTAAAGTCTTTGAAAGTCATTCAGAAATTTCAAAAACTTTACAAAAGTCTTTAAAAATCTAAGAATGTCATTAAAAGTCTTTCTTTCAAAAAGTCTTTAAAAGTCATTAATTTTCCTTATTGAATACACCTCCCTTAGACTTCGAATCTCAATTCCCATCTCCATAGAAATTTAGGACGCCTATTAAAAAAAAATTAGATACCTCTACATTATCAAGCCAAAATTGGTTCGAGCTAGTAATTCGCTCTCTATTAAGATACCATTTAATTTGTTATGTTTAGATACAATGACCATTAGATTATATGTTAGTGTATAGTCAAATATTATATTGATTCAAATTGGTAATTTCCTTTACATTACAATATTACTTTGCTATTTAGGAAAATTGCAATTTTGTTCATATATTTTCATCTATTATACTTTTTTATCTATGTAGTTTTAAAAATATACTATTTAACCTATTTTCAATTTCATTGGACAAAATTGTCCTTCTATTAATTTAACACTAATTTTCCGTCAAGTTACGTAAAAGACAATATTGCCCTTTGTTGTTGTGGGCCTAGTTAAGAGAGGGACCAAACAATAATTTAACCTTATTCTTACTCTAACCAAAGGATCAATTTGATAATTTACCATTCAAACACCGGCATTCCAGCCAGCCATATTCTTTTCTATTTCGATAACAGTTTTTATTTAAGGCAATTATATTGAAAAAAATCTACCATCTTTGAATTGTTTAATATAAACTGGATGCACAAAATAGATTCAAATTGAAATTGAATACCCAATTAAGAAATTTCCAAGAGCATATAACATAAACATAAATTAGACAAAAGCAAAAATGCAGAATTCTACAACAAGATGGAAATAAAACCAGAAACCCAACAAGATGCATAATTCTTCAATTCTCGACTAAAACTTCTAGTATTATAAATGAGAAAGAATCAATGTTTATTGGAGAAATAAAGAAAACCAGATCAATTATGCATTGAAACAAATCAAGTTGAAATAAAGAGAAGAAACTCACGTATTGATAGAATTTTTTTTTCTCTTACAAAAGCTGTCATCTTTGAATTTTTGTACTTTCCTATGTGATAAAGGGTAAATTATGTAATCTTTAAGGAATATAATGGAAATTAATGTTAAATTGATGGAAGGACAATTGTTTGACATAATTAAAAAGCATAGATAAAATAATATATTTTTATAAATTAAGTTAAAAAAGAATATATTTTCACAAAAGTATACTTCTTAGTTTTATTTTATTTATTTATCTTTTTTGAAAATGCAAATCTCTTATAATAAATACTACTTTCAATTTTTTTAATTCTTTACACTTTTTTAGAGTTTAGTAGATTCAAGTTTGGTGTCGATAATTTGATGGGTTGGGTTAGGTTAGGTAGATTAAAATATTATTTATATATTATTAAACTACAGTAATCATATTTTATAACTAACCTAAACCTATTTTAATCTACCTAACCCAACCCATCAAACTATCATCACCAAACTTGAACCTAAAGTAGGGTTTTGAAATGTAAAAAAATGAAAAAACTGGATGTAGTATTTAATTATAATTAATATCAAATAAGCACAAAATTAAGGACTAAAACTATGTTGTATTTATATGCTATGATACGTCCATTACTCAAGAATACTTCTTCAAAGATAGCCTGGGTTGGACCCTACTCAGCATTAAAAAGTCAGAACTCGCAAAATAACTAGCCTTATACAATCTTAAGATCAAAGCATCAGGACAAGTAAAAAACTTCCACCCTGGCTTCGCCAACATTGCTATATTAAACTCCCTCAAAGATTTAAAAACCAGATCACCCTTATCCTTCAGCTTTACTAACTTATCCCAACTACGCCAATGAATTCCGAAGTACCATCAACTGAAGATCTCCACCAGAACCGATTCATCAATTTTTCAACAGAGGCAACAATGTGCTTAGGCAAAAGAAAAATCTGCATCAAGTAAGTCGACATGGACTTAACCACCATTTTTAGAAGAATTTCTTTACCTACTCTTGATAATAATAAACCCTTTCCAACCTTGTATCCTCCTCCACACTTTATCAACCACAAACCCGAAAGCGACATTCTTACTCCTACCCACAACTGTAGGCAAACCAAGATTCTTATCATATGACTAAACCTGTTGAATCCAAGAATATCACAGATATCTCGCCGACTAGACTCCTGCCTCCTTGGACTAAAGCACGCATTAGACATATCAAAATTTACCTGCTGCCCCAAAGCATTCTAACAAAGTCGCGAGCAATGTTTCACCACAAATGGCTCCTCAGCAGTTACCTGAAAAGTAGAATAGCATCATCTGCAAAGAAAAGATGACTAATACTTGGTGCCTGTGATGTAATCTGAACCCCATTCAACAAACCATGTCTCTCATAACTTGCCAACAATGAAGAAAGAGTTTCTTCCATAATAATAAATAAGTAAGGGTTAATAGGGCCGTCTCCATTATTTCGGAGGCCCTTGGCCAAAAAAAAAAAAAAAGCAAACAAAATGACTGGCAAAAAAAAAAAAATGCAAACAAAATGACTAAAACTAAAGCCCACTACACATAAGCCTACTAAACAACGTAACTTAAAGTTTAACCTATTCTTCTTCTTCTTCATTTATCATCCAGCAGCAGCTGCAAGCCGTCATTCTCCATTCTTCTTTCATCTTTGCTGTGCTGCTTACTATAGAACTTTTTTTTTTTCCCCCAAAAATACAGGGTCACTTGTCACTGTAGGACCCCAGCTGCGTCCGCCACTATATATATATATATATATATATATATATATATATATATATTTTATTTTTTTTGGTGGAGGCCCTAGGCAGCTGCTTAGGTGGCCTCCCATTAGAGCCAGCTCTGCGGGTTAATTGGTCCCTTGCCTGAAGCCACCCTTAGGATAAATAGGACTATATCACTAACCATTATCAGAAATCCTATAAGAGATCGTGGTAACTAGAAGCATTACCTTATCAACCCATGCCGAAGAGAAACCCATTTTAAGCATCAATGCAGAGAGGAACGACCATGAAACACAATCGTAAGCCTTAGACATGTTTGTCTTCAAAGTTGCCACACCTACTTTACCTTGCCGCTTTCTCCTAATATATTCGTGATTGCTCTACCTTGTACAACAGCAATCCTTCCTTTTAACCTTTTTTCAAAAAAAAAAAATCCATCAATAACATTAATTCTGCTTGTACTACCGACTATTCTAATTATATTAAATTTAAACCAAAGGGAATTCTATTCTAGATCAAGTCCAATTGATCAAGCGAATAGTATATAGAGGCTAAAGCTTTGTTAAAAAATATATATAGAGAGAGGCTAAAGTAATTTGTAAATATAACAAGAACATTAGTATTTTTCATAGAGAAAAAAGGATAAAGTAGAAAAAATATAATTGGCTTAGTTCATAAACGATCTCATGACCCGGTATAGATAAGTATTACCAAAATGGATTTATGGTATAACAAGAAACATTCTTATCCGGTCTACCACGTCATCTGTGAACTAATATGATGACGAATCAATATAATTAAATTAATGAGAAGAGAGAAAAAATCAACATAATTAATGATGAGAGAGAATGAATTTGTTTTAATTTTTCTCTTTCTTAATTAATTATGCTAATTTGTTATCACCCCAATGTATGGTTTGTGCTGATGTGATTATGAATTTCACCTATAATAGTGTTTATTCTCAATGAAAAAAAAAAGTGCAATATGTGTTGACTGTTTTACTATTTTTAGTTATTTTCTTAGTTGAAAAATAATTACATATTTCAAAGATATTGGATTTTAATCCTTGTTTAGTATAGTTTGTAAGGTTATTGGTATTGATTTACAGATAACGTGATTGACCAAATCTACCTAAGAATTTCTCATGTAATAATGTTTATTCTAAAAGAAAAAAGAAAAATGTAACTTATGTTTGACCAAATTTACCTAAGAATTTTTTGTATAACAATGTTTATTCTGAAAAGGAAAAAAAAATCTAACTTGTGTTCAATGTTTTAGTATTTTTAGTTATTTTCTTACTTGGAAAATAATTACATATTTCAAGAGGTTGGATTTTAATCATTGTTTAGTATATTATGTAATTTTATTAATATTATTTTACGAATGACTGATAGATCAAGTTTACTTAAGAATTTATCGTATAACTGTGTTTATTTTCAAAGAAGAAAAAACTTATAACTTGTTTTTTCAAAGAAGAAAACAAGGTATAACTTGTGTTGACTGTTTTGCTATTTTAAGTTATTTTCTTAGTTGGAAAATAATTACATATTTAAAAGAGATTGGATGTTAATCCTTGTTTAGTATGTTTTTTTTTTTTTTTTTTATCCAACCTTGTTTAGTATGTTATTGGTCACAATTATTTGGCCTGCCATAACTCTAAAGTGGTAGAAAAGTCCATAATAATTGTAGAGAATCTCTAATTTTAATAGCAGTTAGAAAGCGACTTTTAGAGTCAATATTAGAAAGCTCAAGGAAATTAGCATGAAATTTCTTAAACTTAGAAGATTAAACTATTTGGAGACTTCAGTTACATACACACATCATACACAAATTGGTATTCTTATATAACATATGGGCGAAAATAGCATTGGTCAAGTCAAAACGTTGAAGTGATTGCTATTTTTATGCCTAATTACTGAAGAAATAGATCATTTAATATGGTACTCACATCTGCTAATTTTTTTCATCTAATTCATCACTCTTTTTCATATCGGTAGCTCTTAAATTGATAATGACTAACAAATGAATTCAAATTAGAAATATAATTAAAAAAAACATTAAGTACAATGATAAATTATTACATAATGTAAAAAACTAAATCTAAATACTATAAATTGAAATCAAATTTAACTATATCAAATTACAAAAAATTTAGGTGTTGATAAAAGAATGCATAAATCTCAATATATAGATATATAATAAAATTAAACAATAATAAGAGCCATTTAAGTACACCAAGGCCAAGTCTAATAACAATTGCATTTATAATCTAGATAACCAGGTTCGAATCGTCCATAATCCTAATCATAGGGACTACTCGACTTTCGGTTTGATGATTGATTATTGTAAATATCTGCTTCTTGATTTGAGGATGTCAATCTTAGTTTTGTGATGTACTACCGATGATGTTTATCATAATTTAGTTTGAGCATGCATCGTTATGACAAACTATGTAGTTTGGAAGAATATTTTCACCTCGTATTTATGATAGGGTTGTTATTTGAAAAGTAAATAAAATAGTCTCACAAAAAAGGGAAAAAAAAAACATAGTAGTGGTTTAGGTAAATATTATCTACTTTTAAAAGCTGCTCATTGAATGAAAAACAGATTTAAAATAATTGAAAACTAGTTTAATAGAAAACTAATTTTAATATTTAGCAAACAGTAAAGATAACAAAAATGCCCATTTTGGAATTTGGATGGAAGTTAGGTATAAACAGTGTAATTCAAACAATTAAGGACAAATTAGTGTAATATGACAATTTAGGAAGATCATTATAACTTTACCTCAAAAAGAAAAATAATATAGGAAAGAAGACAAACCAATCTCCAAATGTAACTTTCTGTTCATGCAAAAACAGGAAAAGGATTAACAAGCCTGATGAAACAAACATAGGAGGACAGGAAAAAGATTACGAAATAAACATTTTAACGACACAAATAAACAATTCTGCAAAACTTCATTCTTTAGTATTGAATATTGAGTAACTTACATTTTGACTATGATAGATACATTTTGAAGCAACAAAACTAACAAACTCATCCTATTTTTGATAAACTAGAAACAGTGTAAGTCTTACAATTTGCTACAAGATGCTTCATCCGCGGACCAGAACGAAGAGACATATGCATGAAGCATGACCGGAATATAACACCGCCACATGGCTCTGCTCTAATAGATTTACATAGGCACCGAGGTTAGCAGTTACAACAGGAAAAGAATGACTTGCTGTTCAAAGAGTCTTAGCTACTGTCATACTATATGGCTGGTTTTGGAGGACAGTTTGTTTCTCCAATATTTTGGACTCTCTCAAAACTGGACAAACTTAGTTTCCAGGTAAAGCACTCCTCTTGGTCATTTCTAAGGTAATCCAAGCAGAAGAAAGAGCACCGCCACGGGAAACTAGATAAATAATAAATGCTATGTATGCCACAGTTCCAGTGCAGGCCAGAAAACCAAATAGCCATCCTTTAACTTCGGACGCAAAGAAATCGAGCAATAGGTACCCATTGATCAGAATAACCAGGATAGCTACCGTCCATGCCAGTCTCTGCAGAAAGTAATGAAATCTTAATTACAGAACAATATCAGCAAAAAATATTACTTGGAAACAATCAAATAAATGTGTTTTTCCTTAAAAACAAGAAGTTCACAACTTCTCAAAGCTAAGAAGAAAAATAACTGCCAGCACCAACTGATTAAAACAATCAGTCAGTGAGCATGATTCAATCAGTCAGTGCGTAGTGCTTCTGTTTCTTAAATAGGGAGGAAATACAATGCGTATAAACAATTTTCTCCCACAGAAGCTCTGAACTAAATTCCCAGATATTCAACAGGTGAAAAATTGGTGTCTAGCTGCTTATACATAATTATACTAGCTCTATTTAAACATTCTAATTTTAAACATTGAATTATTTCCTTCACAAAGTCACTGAAAATACAAAGAAGGCTGTGTCTTAAGTTTTGTAGTGAGCATCCAGACGAAACGTTAAACTATATCAGAATTAAATGCAAAGTTGAATAGCGATAAATTCATTAACAGGTCAAGTTTGTTGATGATTACACATTTAGTATGTCAAAGTGTTTTCCTGCTTTTCCCCTGATATCCACATATACCCAAAAATCGAAGAATTTAAAGTGGAAATCCAAATTATATTTGAACCATCTACATGCCAATAAACCCAAAAAAGCAGGTAAACAAAGCAAAGATCATTAGAGTTGTGAAGCTAACAGCTTACCTCAAGAACAGGTCCGATTCTAAAGACCCCCATAACCTGCTCCTTGGCCACCAAAGTAAGAAGGGGGATAAGTGCAAAGGGGATCTGTATTGACTGAAGCACATTAAGCCATTCATTTAAAATATCCAATGAAGATTCAGAGGTGTTGAAAACAATAGCTACAATCATTGTTGGCACAATAGCAAAACTTCTTGTTATCAATGCCCTCAGCCATTTCTTCAAGCGAAGGTTAAGAAAACCTCCCATAATAAACTGCCCAGCATATGTGCCAGTTATAGTACTACTTTGTCCAGCTGCCAATAAGCCAACACCCCATATATAAAGAATTGGCAAAATTCCACCTCCATATTTTTCCTGTAGATACTGCCCTGCATTGACCAGTCCTATGCTATTAGCCTGTTCAGTACCATAGAATCCCTTGGCAAACACAGTTGTCACAAACAAGTTGATCATGAATGAGATAAAAAGAGCAACTGATGACTCGATCAAGTAGTAGTTCATGGCCTCCTGAACCCGACCTTTCTTCTGAGGATCAATCTTCCTAGATTGGACCAAAGCTGAGTGCAAGAACACATTGTGGGGCATTATAACACAACCCACAACGCCCACAGCTTGTCGAATTGTTTTTGAACTGAGTCTTGGTATTAAGATGCCTACAACAAGGACCACAATTAGTCACAGCCCTGGTTGCCTCTAACAGAGAAACTTCATTGAGAAAGAAGGATTAAATACAGGTATAGAGGACCCTCCAGTCCATATATATAACAAATGCATTCATACCTGTCAAAAGTTCTTTTCCATTTGGCTTCGTGTCACCAAACATCCACGCAAATGATATGGCCATGGTAGCAATTAGGACTGCAAAAACAGCCTCTAACTTCCTCACTCCATAATTCTCTAGAAATAAAAACATAAAACTGTACATAGAAAGAGAAAAAAGAAAACCTTTATCAATACAACAATCTCATTCATTTACTTTCAGAATGAAATAACTAATTCCAAATCCAAAAAGAATAACATAGGAACAGCAGAGAGCAAGAGAGTTGGGGGAGCAGGAAAAATAAGGAAATCTTCCCTTCCCTTAGTACCCAATTCCACAAGGACATTTTTTATGCGCGCATCCTAGCATGTTCGCAAAATTCAACATACTCAAATCGACTACACATGCAAATACTAATTTCATTCGCAGTTCTTAAAACCTTAAAAATGCAATGTCCATCAATGATTCCTATTATTCAAGATTCTTTCAAGATCCCTGGTTCAAAGGATAAAGTTTTAAGCACGAAAGCAGCCTACGAAGAAGTAATCCTAAGGAATCCATATGTTTAAGACCGGCATGTTGAACAAAACAAGCAAGAAGAGAAATTATATTCAAGAATCCATCATCACGTACCAATCCGAAGCAGTAATAACCACTCCCGCCCAGAGCGGCAAAACCCCATTACTCAAAATGTGTATAGCAATAGCACTCCCTATCACTTCTTGTATATCAGCCCCAATAAGCGCCACCTCCGCCATAAACCACAAAATCAGCCTAGCCCAATTCGGGTACTCTTCTCTACACAACTCCGCCAAGTGACGCCCGGTGGCTACACCCACGCGGGCTGATAGCATCTGGATCAGCAACCCCATAGCGGTTGCCCACATCAGTAGCCATAGCAGCGAGTATCCAGCAACGGCTCCAGCCTGGAGATCCCCTTCTAAATTCCCCGGATCTAAAAACGCTATGCTCATCAAAAATCCAGGTCCAGTAAATAACCAAAGTTTTTTCCACGAGAACGGAGGCACATAATCGTCCGCATCAACTGCGTCTGGGCCATCGACATCTACGATCAGGACTTTCTCCCGCGCTTCGAAAGCGACTTCTTCAGAGTCCTCGCCGTCCGACGTCAATAATGTCGGTGATTGGATTGCCGTCGACAATAGGCGGCTCGATTCCTCCTCCTGATCGCCTTCTCTGGAATCTTCTCGGGATTGGGAAATCATTATTTTATAAAAAAATATAAACTGTACATTAAATTAATGGCTCGGGAATATATCAGTCAAACAAATGCGGTGGCCGCTGGCGGAGCTAGAGAAGTTATGAGCTGGCTGGTGGCCGGCGTTGAAGGAAACAGAGGAGGCCTCCCAGTTCTTGGCTGACCAGGCAACGGGGCTCTCGGGGGGAGCACGTTGGCTGATGACGGATTTATGTATCTTTTCAGCTTATTTGGATTTCGTTTTCGTTTTCATTTTCAAGTTACTTTACTTCCGCGCGCAGCAAACAATCGTGCAACCGGGATCTTATAGCCACTCAACTTTTGACGCGTGCTATCCCCAAATTTTATTTTGTTCGGAAAAGGACTCCATTTATTCACTGAATTTCCATGTCATATTTGCTGAATGAGATAAATTAAGTCAATGATTACTTATTTTTTATTTGTTTCAATTGACAGTTCAAAGAGAATATTAAGATGTGAGATGACTGGAATGTAAATTTAATACTACTACTACTAGTTTGTTTTAGTCATAAAATTTTAGATTTCATTATAGTTTAATTCGAGGCAACATGAAGTCGCAGTCTGAATAGATGGAAATTGTAATCGAATCAACAAAATTTTTAAGAGATTATAATATTTTTATGTTATATCGTTTGGTAAAAAAATTCATTTTAATATATTATTTAAATACAAAACAATGGATATTATGGAATTTGCGAAATTCGATAGAATATTTAATATCTCATCAAAATGGAGGTTTTTTTTTTCTTGACAATAAATAGTTAATCTTATAAAACAAGCCTAATAATTGAAAGGGACGAGAGAAAATAAGAAGATATAGAGAATAGTATTTTTGATGTATATATGTTTATAAAAACTCATTTATTTATAGGCACAATAGCCAATTATATTATAGAAGTATGATTTCTAACTTGATAAAAAATAAGTCTGACTTAATTTGTAAAACATTTTAAATAATTGGTGGACAAGACAACCACCTATTTCATAACACTCCCTTTGTATTATGTCAATGGGTATATTTTTGTTACACTTTTTTCACTAAAATTTTTTTTCCACGTAGTTTTTATTTAATAAGATTTTAATAAGGCATATTTTTTAGACATACAAGAAGAGTGTTTTGAAATAAGTAGATGTCTTATCCACTAATTATTTAAAACATTTTATAAGTCATAAGGACCAAAATACAATTTTAGCTAAATTTCACTAAAGGTATCTAAACTTTGGATAAAAAAATGTATTTCTCATATTGACTCCCTACTTGATATTATTTTTCAAATTGAACAAATTATATTTTTTATAATAATTTCTTTTAGTAAATAATAATAATAATAATAATAATAATAATAATAGTAATAAATTTAATTAATTAAGATTATAAATGACTTTTTAATATTTTAATTTAAATCATACGTTTATAAAATAAACACTATATTTTTTCTAAAAAATATTATTTTTAATTATCAAATTTTAGTTAATAATAATAATAATAATAATATTATTATTATTATTATTATTAAATATAATATTTATTATTTTTATTCAAATTAATTAACTTTTATATTTTTGAACAAAAGTGTAGGATTCATTTTATAACCATGTGATTTGAGTTAAAATATAAAAAATTTATTTATAATTTTAGTTAATTAATTAATTAAATTTATTATTATTATTTACTAAAAGATATTATTATAAAATATAATTTATACAATTCTAAAAAATAATATCAAGATAGAAGACCAAAATGAGAAAAATATATTTTGTCTAAATTTTTGATATCTCTAGTGAAATTTAGTCAAAATTATCTTTTAGTCTTAATGTCTAGTGAAAGACCTGAAAATCGAATAAGATTACTTTTTATTACACTTTTAGAAGTGGAAGTACTTTTATATTTTTTTATTAGAGCATCAAAGTTGGGAGGTGAAAATATGCCGAATAATTAATGAAAGTTAGTGATATGATTTACTGTTTCTTAAAAAATTATTGTTCTTTCCTTTAAAAAAAAAGTGTTCATCCTTAATAATTATTAGAATATAATAAAAAAAAAAAGTCCTCTTCCCAAAAATAATAAAACAAGATTAAGTATATAATTAAGCTACCATCATTTTTTGGAAGTCTACGTTAGTCGGTTTGGATGCTAAAGAATGTGAATCCAACTTATGCAGAATTTAGTTTCCACAAATTAGTAAACCTTTTACTTGTTCGTATGAAAATGCAAAACGAATGACGGAGTGCAAAACAGGTAAACTGCTTGCTGTTGCACTAGATTAAGAATATGAGAGAAGGCACTCCATTACTTTTTTTCTTTTTAGAAAAATAAAATTATATATTCTCTCTAATTCCCAAATATAAATAAATTTCTGAACTTGCATTTGAACAAAAAAGGAAAAGGAAATCTGTACTAAAAATAATGGAACAAAAGGAATCAGCTACCCACCACTCCTTTTCTCTTGCATGAATTAAAAGGCAAAAACAGAGCACAAATCCAAATATGAATGGATGGATGGGAGGCATGGCATTTGCTTTTTGTTGTATTCGCACATAGTTGGTTTTTCTTTAGCTGAAAACCATAAGCAACAAATATGCTATTTCTTATTTCTCTACAAATGCTAGTTAGAAAAGTCCAATGTTGCATAACCTGTAAATACCATCCAAAAATTCACAATCAAAAAAGGAATTGACACTATAATTAAATTTTTCCTAAATGTTGAGATCAAATTAATAATTAACCCTTCTATATTGCTCTAACCAACAAGTTATATTAGAGGTGGTTATGTATCCGTTCAAAAAGCAGTTCATGAATCATTCAAAATTATCACTAAATTAGGAATTTAGGAGCTTGAACAAGTCCAAATTTAAAAGATTTTTGAATGTTAAACCGCTATGAATTATGAACCAGTTGAGATTGTGATTCAATTTCTTTTTAAGGTATGCATCATTATTTTCAAGCTCATACTACCTCTGTTTTTTTCATTTCTTTACATTCACTATTTCACCAATATCAATACAAATCCACTTTTCACTAATACCAATACAGAAATAATAATAAACAATTACTAACTCTTTAAAAAACTTACTTTTTCACCGATATCAATAAAAAAATAATAATAAACAATTACAAAACTTACTATAAATAGAAATGTAAGCAATCCAAAAAAAAACTTAAAAAGGGAAATGTAAACATCTTATAAAAACCAAGGTAGTATTTTTTTAATTGAAATCAAATTTATTTTCACTACATTTTTTTAAAAGTTCAAATTTAAATATTGGAGATAAATTATTTTTATATCTAACTTCGGTTAAAAATTGAAGATTTCAATATCCTAGAACCAAAACTGCGAGTTAACCAGCTTGTTTAGGTTTATGGAAAACTTCAACGGTGAAACTTCAATTCATAGACATAATTACTGGGGTTCCTCGTCCCTTGCGTAGTTCAAACCAAATCATACATATTAAATCAATATTCTTTTGCACAGTGAAACGTTGTGGGAAAATATTTGGGTCACAAAATCTAGTGAATCCAATATTTGGAAAAAAAAAAAAAAAAGAACACAGTTGATGTGAAATGAAGATGCCAAAAAGTTAAATATGAAGCATGCTAACTCTGGTCTTTAATTATTGGGACCAGATGAATGAGCCTTGCCTAAGCCCAATCTACCTTTTAATTGAGCTGAGTATAGCTTTTTGGACATGGGCTTACTAAAGAGATTTTTCACTACAATTAATTGGGGAATATATAATATCGGCCCCTCTATTTTTTCTTTCTGCAGAAAATGCGATGCAGGTAAATAAAATGCGGTGCAGGTAAATAAAATATAAAAAAGGGAACCATTAATTTTTAATCTCACTTTCGGACTCCCTTTCAATATGCCTTACACGCGCTTCCTTCTTTCCCTTTCTTTCTTTCTTTCTTCTTTCCTCTGATTTTTGCCCTTAATTTTTCTTTTTTCATCTCCAATCTCAACAATCATCAGCCTCAACTTGGTCCCTTCTTTCCACCATCTTCTTCGTTAAGCTCTTCTCATCAAACCACGAAGAACAAAAAAAGAAAAATCTTCACCAAGCTCTTCTCATCAAACCACGAAGAACAAAAGAAGAAAAATCTTCACCTCATATCCTCGGTTCTCTATGTCTCATCCATGAATGAGTCAATTTCTAAATTTCAATAATTTTTTTAACTTTCCATTCACATGCAATGAATTTTTATTAAAGGGGCTGGTTTCTTCCTATGAAAATTTTTAGTTTCTGCTCTCTTGTGCTATGATTTTAGTCGAATATTAAAATTTCATGGGACATGTTACTCCAACTTCAGGTTCGAAGATATCACTCGCTATTGTATTTTAGCTCATCTCCTGAAATTGAAATAATTTTTATTCCTTTTATTTTTCACATTTTTCAATATTTGATTGCTTGCAATTGAGATGTCTGTTTGATTAGATTTGGATTGAAATCGATTTCCCCAATAACAGTGTCTTCAATTTTATTTGATTGCA
>CATIWJ010200870.1:0-33225 GCA_949640765.1 Croton laevigatus | reverse complement strand
CACTAAAAAATAAAATATAAAGAATTGAAAATTATTGAGACAATGTAGTGAACAAATTGGTAAAAAAAAAAGTTTAGGAAAAGAGGTTGCATAAACAGGATAAAAGTAATTAACAGCTGGACAGAGGAAATGACACAGTGGCACGCGTACAAATGCTGGAACACAAAACAGTAAACACGACTCACACTTCACAGCCATCTCATTCTTCAATCCACTTTTTTTTAACTAAAAAATCTCAAATTTATTCATCTTCTTAACTCAAGGTTGATTCTTTCACTGCAAATTTAACACTCTAGTTACAACCCCACGTCTTGCAGTCAGAATTTTCTTGGGTTTTTCTTTCCTTTTGCCATCTTTGCCTTTGGGCTTATTATTCTCTCAGTTACCCTCTTTTTTTTTTTTTTTGTCAGAGATGAGAGTGTGTTTCTGAATTGTTTAGCCCCTCCTTTTTTATTTGAATGGCATTATTTGCTTTCAAATCACTGATTCTTTTTTTAATATTTTTGCTTCATGGGCTCTAATGGCTGTTGCAATCTGTAAATCTGTGAGCTGTTTCTTCTTTTTCTGCTTTCTTTCTTTTCCTTTTAGCTTTGCCTTTGTTCTTGGAATTTTCTTTCTTTGGTTTTGCTGTCTTTCTGTTTGTTTTGGGTTTGGGTGCCTTTTCATTTTTCTGTTCAGTAGCACTATTTTCATTCATATATAGTCTGATTGGTTCTCTGGAAATTTTCAAGAAAAAGTGAAAATAAGTTATATTATCTTTGCCAAGAAACGAGATTTTGTAGATTTCAAGTTGGGGTTGTGCTCTGTACTTATCTTCAAAAAACAGAAGAATTCTGTTTTTTAACTGCTAATTATAATGGTTTTAACTAGATCTGAAATAATTCTCCGTATATTTTAAAGTCCATTGCTTTTTTCTATTTTCTGACCTCCAACTGGGAATTTTCCTTCTGGGATTTTATGACAATGTTTCAATTGCTTTGTATCTTGAAGATTATGGAAAGTGCATGAAGTTTGGGAGTCCATAATGACTGAATTTCAAATATTTTCTTTGACTGCAAATGTTTTTACAATTGGGTCATGCTTGGAAAATCTGTACTAAGAATTTTTTGTTTTGTTTTTGGTGGAATAAAGTAGTGACACCATGATTATATTATCTTTTGGGTTCTGATTAATTATATCTTGAAGGGAACTATGTTCTTTTTGTTCTTTTTTTTTTTCTTTATTTTTTTTGCCATCTCAACTCTAACTACTTAAAAATAAATTTTGTTTAAGTATTTTTGGCATGACCCTCTTAATATATATTTCTCACTGCCTGCTGATATCAATTGTATATATTAGAATAGAATTCTATTGTTGTGGAAAATGGACCCTAACATGTTGACATGTATGGAGATTCTTGTATTTTAATCTTAGTTTTAGATTTTTTTTTTGTTTGAAAAGATGCCAATTAAATATTCTAATTATTGTTTTTGTTTTTACATTCTTGAAAAGGAACTCCTGTATTGAAAATTCAATAGTTTGTTCTAGTTCTTGGCATATCCTTGGTAATGTTCTGGACTTTCTTGAATAAGAATCACAGCAGATAAGATACAGAGTGCTGTACAAAGGTGGGAAAATTTCAGCATAACATTATAAGTTCATAGAAGTTCAGAATCTTAAGAGTGTTCACTTCTCTTGTTGACACCAGCAGCAAGAAAAATTTTACTGCAGAAAACAGATTTAAATGCTACTCATGAGGAAAAAGTTCTAAATGCAATAGGGTGTTCCATAATATAAAAAAAAGGGTTCGAAATCTGATATAGTTTCATTTCTTTCCTATTGGCAGCATTAGTATCTACTGAGACAATCTATCATGCTCCATTTGAATTTATTGTGGTGTTGTCTTGGAAAATGCAAGCCTTTAATGCAGCACTATCATGCCAACACTTAGAAACTACTTTGGTACAATCTTCAAGTTGAAATTTTGTAGTTTCATTTCTAGTTGGTGAGAATTAACCCTTTTTTCTGTTATCTGGGTTCAGAAAAATAATTAAAGCTGACATCTTATCTTGAATGCTTGGTGTTATGTTGTCCTTTAAGGGGTTGATTAGTGTCTGAACATCATTTTGTTCAATTAGGGTCTTCCCTTTGAATGGCTGAAATTACAATATTGAAATTTCTTTGCTTATTTCAACTGTGAAATTCCCTCGAGAATCTAGCTGTTGAAATTTGGTAAGACATTCTTTATGCACATTTATTGCCAATACACTATGTTCTTAGTGAGTTTCTCCCTCTTGTCTACCTTTTAGTAGGATTTCCACCTTGTTGTGGGTCTAGATCGAAACATTCTTCTGAAAATGGTCTTTCTTTTGAGCACCAATTGATATCTTTCTAACCTTTTGTTATATATAAAATTTATTTGTCTTTAGTCTGTTTTCTCTGCCTTAATACAACTTTATTGAAAATTTTGCATTTTCAGTCGAGCTTTTATATTTTGAATCCCCAACATTCCTTGTATGAAAGAAAGCTAACATTTTATATTTTACAATGTATGCAGATTGGGGGCTGACTTGAATCGGTTCCTCGCCTTCCCTTAAAGAAATATGAAATTCAGTCCAAGGAAAGGATGGAAATCCATTATGCCCCTTCGCCTGAAAGGCAAATCAGCCACCCGCTTTTCTTTGTTCCCGAAACCAAGGTCAACAAACTATGGTGCAGGAAATACTCCAGTTTATCTTAATGTGTATGATTTGACACCCATGAATGGCTATGTCTATTGGGCAGGCCTAGGTATCTTTCACTCTGGTGTGGAAGGTACTTATTGCAAACTTTTATTTTACAGTTGTTCTTTAACTGTATGCTTCAAATATAGCACTATAGTTTTCCTATGTAGTTATAGGTTTCATGATTAATTGATGACAACTAATTTGCTGCTTTTTTTCTTTTTGGCCAAGCAAGGGTCAACAATGTTGAGTGCATGGTGTGGTAAAGTAATAGTTATATCTTCTATTCGAGTATCATTATTCCCTATTAATTGGTAAAGCCTCCTTATTAAGTAAACTTAGGAAATGAATATGGTGGGAATAGAGTAGGTTTAGAATTTCTTGAGTAGAAGTAGTGATGAAGGATCTAGATCTAGTGGATACTAATCGAGCTGATTCTAATTGCAAGGAGTAGCATTATCCCGCATGTATTACGATGCAAAGAGGCCTATCGATAAAATTAAACACAAATTGTTATTAATTTTGTTATTATTAGTATTATTTTGGAAGAGATCAAATAAAAATTTTGTTATCCTCCCATTTTCACCTTTTTCTCTGGTCTTAATGATAAACAGGATACAAGTAGGTGGAAGCTCATCCCTTTGTCCTCCACTTTACCCCGGGAAAATTTCTCCTGGGCTTTTGCCTGTTCCTATCCATCCTTTCACATCGCCCTCCTATAAAATGTGGGAATCTCAAAATAGGGGATTTTCTGCATTTATAGAATACTTTTGATAAGCCCTAATTAAATAATAATATTATCAAATTAGTTGCATTTTGTTGCTTTATATACCTTAGCAACATAGTGTAGCCTTCTTCCTAAAGGTACAAATAAATGAATACAGTTGTCTAGATTTTTTTTATGTTCTTCTTTTTATGTTTCATATTTATATGGGTAAAATCCCATATAAAGTTATTACATGGTGAGCCATGGCGCATTGGTAAATTTGCTGCATTGGTGGTCCATGGGGCAAGTGTTTTGAGGCATGGAAATGACTTTGCAAAAATGCAAGGAAAAGACTGCGTACATATGCGCACACCTGGGTCCCAAGTGTGTGCGGATGTGGATGCCTTATGGTTAATCTGCTGTTAACTGCTGCTAAGATTTTCTGATTGCTTAACATTTGGTGTGCAGTTCATGGTGTAGAATATGCTTTTGGAGCTCATGACTTCCCAACAAGTGGTGTCTTTGAGGTGGAACCTCGACAATGTCCAGGCTTCAAGTTCAGAAAGTCGATATTCATTGGGACCACATGCTTGAACCCCAATCAGGTCAGGGCGTTCATGGAGCGGCATGCTGCAAGTTACCATGGTGATACTTATCACTTGATTGTTAAAAACTGTAACCATTTCTGCAGAGACATTTGTTACAAGCTAACCGGGAAACCGATTCCAAAATGGGTGAATCGACTGGCAAAAATAGGTAATCCTACAAATCATTAATTTTCGGTCAGCTTATCAGGAGTTTCAGATATTGAGTTCAATCTTAGTATTATAACGTATGATAGCTCTCAAAAGAGCTAATTAATACAACTCGTATTTTTCAATGTTTGTCATCTTTTGTCTATTTAATCCGTGGTAGGTTCGATATGCAACTGCATGCTACCTGAATCGCTAAAGATAGATGCTGTGAGGCATGATCCGAACGGTCAATCTTATGAAAGTGAAAGGAGAAGGTTGACAAGTGCTTTCTGCAGCCTATCTTCAATCTCAATGCGACAAAAGCAGTTGTCAACTTCTTCAATGTTTCTGCAATCACCCTTGAAAGGTTGCTTGCCATGGGAGCTGAGAAGGTCTATCAATGGTTCCTTGAAGGAAAGATGATGATGACAATTCATGTGTATCCTGCAAATAAGCTGATTGGGGAGGCAGCAGCTGAAACAAATCGTCTTCCTGGTTTTGTAAAAACCATTAGGATGCCAATTTCTAGTTCTTCAATAGAGAGAGAGAGAGCAAGCTTTGATTGATCGATCGACTTCTAAAGTTGTGCTTTATCTTTTTGATCTTTATATCAATTGCAACCTTCGCTCATACTTCTGGGTCTGTTGCTTATTTGTGTCGTCACTGTCACTGCTTGTTGGACGTTCTATTCTGAAGGCCTATGCTTATTTTCGTTGTGTACATAACAGATTAAAATTTGAATGCGGAGTAAATATTTAATTTGAGATCCAAATTCAGTAGTTTTTTACGGTATTTTGCTAGCAAGCATTTATACTATATTTATCCGTTGTTTTGGTTCCGAAATTGACCATTACAGCTGAAGAATACCGCTGCATTTTCCACTCGAAGAGTATTTGTACCAAAAGAGGTGAATTTTGGGTTTCTTGTCTAAAATGAGTTGGCAATTTGTCATCCGTTAAGCCTATATAGATGACATGGTAGACATAATCTACCTAAAAATTTCTTCTCTGAGATTTCAATGACTTTAAGCATTCTGATAGCTGCCAAAAAACATGTTTAATGAAACCCTTCCTAAAAAGTTGAATCAGAAGAAACGGGCAGCTCTGGAACCAAAAAAAGGGGCAGAACAATACTGCAAATCCAGGTAAATACATTTTCAATTGTGGGAACAAGATTCTGTATGGTTTTGTATTTTTTCTGTTACTAATAGAATCATACAATGAAATATACAGACGACGTATCCGAATTTAGCATTGTCAAAACAAACCTGCAGGAACATGAAAGGAGATGCTTCAGATTTACAGATGCAATGTTTATGTAAAATAAGGATTTTCAGGACATCAGTCAAGAATGCATATACAACATCAATAAATAAAACGCATCCCAGGTAGCTTTAAATCAGAAGCTTCCACATCACAATTAAAAATGTAGTCAATGGGAACAACTCTCATTCTGAGAATTTACAAGAGATCATAATAATGGCACATTTGTTAGTGGGGAAGGGGAGAGAAGAACTACCCTAGGTTCTGGCTGACAGTTTTGACCAATACCTAGAGAAACTAAGAAGCTCAAACTGAAACTGAAACTGAAACTAGAGTCATTTGGGAGCGATTCCATGAAATTATCAATCGTCTTTCTGATGCAAAACACTAGGCAGTCTATTATTACCATTGAGAGCAGCATGATACACTCGCTTCTCCGCTAGTCCAATATCTGACATTATTAAATTACCCTGCACCCAAAGCAAAAGCAAAACACTAACTAATGTTGATACTGGTATAAATGCCAATTCCTAGATGAAATAATATTAAATTTCTCACGAAATTTGCAAAATCCGTAGAATGTCTCTCCCATGAATGAATGCCAAACAAGATATCTCAGTTCTGGGTGCTGTGGTTAGATTTATACAAATTAATTTATATGATGGAACGACAATATTATACAGGTTCACTGTCCTGAACAACCAAGTACTGCATAAAACTTCCTCTGCTTCTCAGAGGCCTGACTCACATTTCCTAGTAAATAATACAGACACAGGTTTCAAATAATGGCATCTACTGACATACAACATACGATTTGGTCTAATATGTTCAGCACGTCCAATTTTAATGGACTTTTTTTAGGCAGTAACAATGGTATTTTTGGCAAGTTTGGTATTGCTATTGAAAGTAGTTATCGGGGCCAAAAAAAAACCCTACCCCTAAATTTGTGCCAAAATCGTTGACGAGGTCATGATGCTAAATGAGACTTCCATTTGAAGTTCCTAGAAAGAATGACATATTGGCATCTCTACAGTTTCTTGCGCTATCAACAGTATGATGATTTCTCATAGAGCAGCCCCCCAACCATCATTCATTTTGATTAATCATTTTAGAACCCTTAATAGCAGACATTAAAATTAAGTGCATACCTCACGAGCCATCAACCGTCGGACATTATTAGCGTACACCTTCGGATTATCCTTCTCTTCCTGTGATGGGTAGTAAACAGGCAACCGTGTCACTTCCATGCAATTCACGAATTGACAGAGGAGAAATATCACATGGCGCACCTGCAAGGGTGAATGTGCACTAAACATGAGATCAAATCTAGAAGGGACCATGAGAAAATGCAACTTCTCCCAGCATTATTTTTGTGTACGAAGAACAAACATATGTGGAAAATAAAGACAACGAAGAGGAGGAAAAAACAAAGATTCCCTGGAAATGTCCAACCCCTCCATATTTGTTATTATGCTTTACTAAAATCAGAAAAACAGCTAATTTACTCTCCACTATGCTACAGATTTTAATGTGGAAACCAGTTTTGACTGTTTGCAATCTTTTATCATTTCTTTGTGGCACCTTGGCCAACAAAATTTCATTTCTCTGTGGCTTAAATGACGTTAAGGCTCATTCTCGGCACCTGTATCATCTCTGCAGCAACAACTGTTCCCACTAGCATTTGTAGAACTTAGACTCTATGAGTCCATCAGGCACAAGCAATTTATTTTACATAATTTCCAAGAATAAAAGCAATTCAAAGTGACTGAAAAATAAATATTTTTAGATTTTAGAACACAGCACTGCAGGAGAGCTGTACCCGCAAAGCTAATTGCATTGGGAAGCAGATGGTCTATCATATATATCTGTTATAAGTCATGCACCATAGAAACTCACCCCAGATATTGAATCCCAGGCAGGACTGAATCTCTGGTAAGGATATCTCAGAATCACTGGAAGCACAGGAGTTCCTGCTAAGAATGCACCAGTTTTGAATGGAAGAAGGAAATCTCCATTTGTAGTGGTGCCTTCTGTAGTAAAATTGAAGATGGTTGACTGTTAGACTATCATGTAAAAGTATAATGCTCCAGCTGCTCTCAGATACAACAGGAGAATGCACAGAAAATACTGAATTCAATGCTAACCAGGAAATAGCATCATAACCGGAGCAGACTTATTTTCATGAGCTTCTTTTACTCTTTCAGTCACAACACCTACAATGCGTAGAGATCATTAAAATCTAGCAAAAGATCATACATATAAAAAATATCATCCTATAAAGCCACAAGACTCGAGTTATATTTCTATTAACTGAATACTTTAGTTCAGTTAAATTCATCTTTCAAATATCATAATTCTGGTGATTGGCATCCTTTGCATTAGTATCCACGGTCTTCTAAGCTACCCGACTTAACATGAAATCTAGAGTTACTGCTCTTTTTTCTCGTCATGATAACCTAATATAAAGAAACTTTTCTAGAAATAACAATTCATTAACTTTCCTAATCCAGAGTTCCTCTAAATTTCATCTAGAAAAGCTAGAGTACTTTTCTATAGATCAGTAGGGAAAAATCAAATTGAGGGTAAACTATACTGCTGTGCTTGAAAGAAAATTGAAGGAAATGACTTCACTAAGACTAGCATTCGTGCAAATCATGCTTAAAAAACAGTAGGTAACGAAAATATAAGTATAGTATAGGTAAGTGATGAATTTTCCCATCATACACCAAAGATAGGGACATTTTACTTGCATCTACCTGCAACACCCTTGAAGTCAGATGACTTTGACTCCCGCTGAACATAAACACAACCAAGGCACTTGCTGTCAAAAAGAAGCCATCAAAGCAAAAACACATTGTCCCCATTAGAAGATTGAGATAACAAAGAAACCTTTTTCATGCCATATCATAATTATTAAGAAAAACAAAACAAAAGTTTTATTACCATTCAGAATGCTGTGAAGAAATTAGTAGGAAATAAAGTTGAAACAGTTATACACATGTTATCACAAAATATGGAAAGAATAAAAAGCTTGAAGTTTGCTTCAACAAAATGTTTGTCAGTTAGTAAGAAATCAGCATGATACAATAAGCTTAAAAATGATTGTTAACACCCTATAAATAAAAATAAAAATAAAAATAATAGTAATAATAATAATTCAATATTTGAGCTCTACAAGAAATGGTTGAAGCATATCACTCATGAAGTTCAAACTTTAAGTATGTGTATCATATAATCAATAATCAATTGTACATAGGAAATCCCAAAAAAAAAAAAGAAAGAAGAGAGCTTGAGCTGACAATAAAATTTCCATGCACAATTGCAAGATAGTTTAACAAAACAAAAGGCAAACAAACACTTCCATCATGAGGTTAAATCCAGAACACCATTATGGAAATTCAAGAAAAAGAGAACCAACCTAATGAGACCGACGAGAGGAAGTTTAGCCACTGATCTCTACATCAATAAAATCCAGGATACAATCAACAAATTAGAACAGAATTATATCAGTTGCGCCAGAAAAAGGCCACAAACGATAGTTACAATGTTTCTTCCGTCAGAATAAAAAAAAGAAGGAAAAACAAACCTTGGCAACAAAACTTGGAAAAGAAGAAGACATGTGATACAAAATATCTATATATGAAACATGGTTAGAAATTATCGCCCCAGGTCTTTCAGGTTCTTCAGATTGATCTTTGTCCTCATTCTGTCAAAAAAAAAAAAAAAAAGGGGCATAAATTTGAATTGGGGAAAAAGTATTAGACCATTACAGAAAACTCAACCTATTTTTGAAAAAAAATCCTGAGAAAAGTAGCTCATGTATTTCAAACACAGCAGTTCTTTTGCAGAAGTTTTGGAAGACACATACGGTACATAAAAAGATTCCTCGAAGAAATATCATTGTCAATATTTGCCAAGCCAGATAAAAGTCACAATCTATTCATATACTAGTAAATTAAGTAATTAACAGAAGTGATGAATACCTGAGACTGCTCAACAATCCTGTAAGTCTCCTTAATCCAATAAAACCCAAACACAAAAAGCATAGTTCTAGATAAAAACCTCCCACTCCAAACAATCACAGCCCTTCTCCACCCTTCCATGTGCGCAAAATCCTCTTGCTCCTCCTCTTCATCCCTATTCGGAGCTGAAAACAGCGTACAAATCCTACAAACCGTATAATAAACTACCAACACAGTCATCCCAAGCACCACCCTCAACGGAACAAGCGTCACTAACGCGATCCCAAGCAAAAACTTCTCAGCCAAAGGTAACTCACCACGTCCCATAGGCCCATACACATCGTTGCGTACGTATGCAGCAAATTTCTTCTCAAGCTCTTCAATACTCTCCGTCGAGATTCGGTTATTGGAATCGGATTTGAGCAGAGGCCGGTCATCCTTACCGGAACCATCATCAGGAGCCGGAACTTGCTCCTTCTGCGGTTGCTGTTGGTGTTGGGGCTTGGATTCGGATGGCTCCGATTTGATATCTTTAAGTTCGGTCTCCATTGAATTCGATTAAACTGGATAATGTGAATAGGACTAGGATTTAATCAAACCTTAAATATGATTAAAGTGGATAGCCATTGCTAAAATCTATCTGCTGTAGTAGCAGTTCTAGATCTGAGTCCGATTGAAAGATTAGTGTTATGATCTGTATCCATCTCTCCTTCCTCTCTCGTGAAGATTGCGTTTACGCCAAAATCCTTAACTAAGGTTCATCACTTTGAGCTGGGATCCCATGTGGTTAGGTACAGATAAGATCAAGTGGATTTCACTGGTTTATAACCGTTGCATTGCAATGAATGGACGAAGATGGTTTAATAGGGCCCATAAGTTGTATTTTTAATATAAAAAACGTGCTTACTGCCTCACTCACTCAAGTAAAGTATCCATGTTTTTTTTTCACAGCCGTCAGCATTTTAGTGTGCTACAACCAAAATATAAAAGTGGGCCAGGTTAGTCCAGGTGTACAAATTTATAATCATTTCCATCTTGTTGGTTTTTCTGCTAAGGAACCTGCCTTAATTGGTCAATTCTGAGATTTTTCTGAGGCCTGAATCCGTAAATGTTGTTGCCTGAAAATTCATGTTTAATGAATTTGTTGACTACAGGTTTGTTGTCAATGTTCCAATCCTTGCACTTGCACCACCTTGCAGTATTCCAGTTCTAGTTTCAGATTGTTATCTCGACTCAAAATGGGTACTAACTGATATCACTCGAATTAAATTAATTCCTTGTAATGATATTTTCGGAGGGGTTCTTTTCTGCCAATTTCTTTGCTAACAATGCCAATTTGAAGTTGCCTTTTCATAGGAGCTAAAATGCTTCCTATAATCGAGAGCACTCATAATGTATGTATGACTGGAGTTTGTTCATATCATAATGGGAAATTGATGACCTACGTAACTGATAAATTTACAGGTTTGATTTAGAAAGTGTCAATAACAAAGGATTCAACCATTTTGACGTTGAATTAATGCTCGACAGGATCAAATAGAGAGTTTCAACTCTATACAGAAAGCTTCCATTTTCAACTGCAAAAATTCTTGCTTAAATCACAGTTCTGCTATATCTCAAATTCTGCAACTATGGATGATCAGGGTTCTGTTTCCATAACAAATAAATGCAGAAAAAGAGAAGCAAGAAAAGGAGAAATATATATACAATAGGTGGCTTGTTTGAAACTTCAATTCTATCAGAAGATAATTGCTATAAATGGCTAGGTATCTACAATTACAAATAATCAAATCAAATAGATTAAGACCCTACAACCATCAAAGGTAAGGACCTGCATCAAGGAAGAAATCTGCAGATTTGAAGTATCTGTATTGCGTTTTATCAGAAGATTAGACTACAGATAATTGGCAAGTATTGAAGAAGACATTTCCACTCGAATTTCTTGGTCATATAAAATGTTACAGTTGGAAATTAAGATTACTTCCACAGAAGCTCAAGAAATAGCAAATTCTGGAATTTAAACGTTACATGAAATCCTGTAAGATAAATATTAAACAAGAATTCTTATGATCTACTGTCAGTAAATTGTTTATTATTGGAAGGAAATCATTTGTATCTCCTACTTCACCAACAGCATAAGAGCTATCTAATCAAACCGATCTTCGTATCAGAATTTTTGAAGCTCCCAAAATATTATTTTTGGTTTTGAATCTACTTCCACCAACAAGAAATCTTAAATTCATAATTGAATAAATAATTGTGTAACAAAACGCAATTCCACAACATCCATACCTTGTGAAATTATTGCTAAACTCAGCAAGAAACCCAGTTCTTATGAGTACTGATCAGCGCAGACAGAAGCCCCGCCGATGACACCAAAAGCGGCGCCGATAGCCGTCCTTTCCCGCCTCGAATATCTGCCAAAGCCATAAATCCATCGGCGAAATCCTGCACAATTGATAACTTCTTCATCAGCTTCTTCTCTCTTAGCTTTCTCATTCTTTCTTCCTCCTCTTGATACCTAATACCTCTAGCAATAGCTACCTCTATACTGGACTCCAAACAGACCTCATCTTCAATTAATTTCCTCAAATCCCTAAATTTCAGAGAAATACTTCCTATATACCCAATAAATTCAGTCCAAGCACTGATTTTTCCCAACAATTTGGAGTGTTTCCGATCAATTAAACCAGCTTTTGCCAGCCAAACGAACTGTTCGACAAAATAGTACAAACCCTCGCCACCATAAGCAATTACAGAGAGGATAATTTCTTGTCTCGACTCAAGATGAGAATTCCTCAGAGCGTTGACATCCTGAACAAATTTACCGAGTCGAAATGCTTTCCGACTCAATCCAACACTCGACTCAAAGCTTTTGAGACGCTGAGTTAGGATCAGAGATTCAGGAAGAGCGGAGGAGGCTAAAATGATCTTGGAGGTATAGCGAGAGATCTTGAGAAGCTTATCCACGCCATCTCGCTTGGCGAGATAAGCTTCAAGATGATTGAGAAAGTCTCTATCTTTTTTGCTGTTAGGCGTTTTAGGGATTTCTGGTGTTGGATTGGCCGTCGGTGTCTGGTTGGTCGAAGTTGAAGTCTTGGAATCCATGGAATGGAAGTAGGAGAAATGAGAAATTTTCAAACGCAACGCTAAAAATTTAGACGACGCCGTTGGTTTCTATTCGCCTGGATAACATGAATTAAAACGACAGCGTTTAATGCTTTGATACAAGCGCCTTTTATTCTACTATTACGTCGTCGTCGTGTCTGTTTTTTATTGTTCTGCGTGCCAAACGTGATCAATGATTGACGAGGCGCAATGGGCCGTCGTTTAGAAGTTGACTTGTTGGGCTGTAAAATGGATACAAAGCCCAGCCCATGAAATGGTGATGTAAATAGCCGTTTGTTACCCACCGTTAGTTTACCTTTATGGGATTGTTTTCTGGTGAGTCTCTTTGGATTCTTTTTGTTAACGGTAAGGAATTTCCTCACCAAAAGCATATTGCCTTCCATTCCCAACTGACTGTGACATCTAGCCTAAGCTTTGCTCTCCTCTCTTAACCGCCAGTATCCAGTTTCCTCATCTTCTTCTCAATGACCATTTTTGCCCTTCTCTCCTTTTACACTCCACCCCATATTCCTACTACCTCATCCTCTCCCTTTTTCTTTCGAGACATTGCTTCTAAAGAAAATTAGCTTAAAATGTGACGCCAGTTTAACGTTAGTTATCAGTTAAAAGAAAAAAAATTAAAAACTACTTTAAAAATATTATTGCTGGGTTATTGATAAATTGCTTTTGGTGATTTTGGCAAATAATGGCTTTCCTTTTTTTTTTTTTTTTTCAGATTATAGTTAATGATGATTATATTTACTATTTCAAAACACAATAACAAAGCAAAGCCTTGAATTATAGTAATAAAAAGTTAAAAGTATGATTAATTTAGTCATCATCTTTAATTATTTGGATTTAGAGATGACTAGTTATCTTTTTTTTTGGCAAGAGATGATTAGTTATCATAATAATAATAACTTACAAAGTATGCATTATTGCAATTTGTTAGCTTATATCATGATGATGTACACATCTAAAGCACTAACCTTCACCTAATATCTAATTTCACTTTTCTAAAATGAAATGGAGATCAGGTTCGGGCCTAGCGAGAAAATCCATAATATAAAATTTATGATGGAAATTACTTGATTGTTTGTGAGTCATGGTCAATTGTAATCCCTCTCATAAATAGAAATAGCAAAGGCCTAAGTAAAAAAATTCACTATACATTTTCCCACTTGAAACAAACCTTTCATGATTTGAACTTTGTAACGTCTGTTAAAAAAAAAAAAAAAAAACTGTAACAATTTTACTCTAAATAAAAAAGACGAGGTGAAAGTTGCTCCAAATTTAAAATCTTGGATTAAGAGTTTGCTCGATAAAAATTAGTTGTTCGAGTAGAGTTTAACTATTTGAACCATAAGCATTCATGTTTGTAATTCGATAAATAAACTGAATACGGAAGTGTAGCTGTCTCCATTGTAGTAATCGATCATTTTGCGGAATTAAACGGTGAATGGGTTCTTTATTTTTCTGTCTTTGATAGGAGATAATAGAAAAGCGGCTAGATTTGACATATTTGGAATCATAACCTAAATGTTCTTTATATACTGACCTAGTAGGTTCTCGTTAAAACTAATTGGGTCAATAAACCGGTATCCACCCATTAAATTCATACCAATTATTTAAAGTCTATCATTCCACAATGAACCACTTAAAATTAAGTCACTGACAAAATAGCATATTTAATATAATTGTTCTATTACATATGTTAGCCCACCAAATAGAAACTAAACCTTCACTAAAATCTAAAATGATCAGTGTTTAATAAAAAAAAAACTTTAAAAAAAAAATTACATCGCCGAATGCTTAAAAAATACAGTTAAAACACTAAAAGTTATTCAAAAAACGGTTACTGAACACATTATAAAACACATAACCTATCATTCTCCAATTCATTAACCACCAACGCACCCATAAAAACATTGCCAAATAACACCAAAAACTTAGTAACAAAAAAAAAAAAAAAATCTAGAATTGCCATTTTATATGACAGATGGCTTCACATATACTTCCCTATGTAAGGACATAGGCAGGGTGTAGCCAGGGAGGAGGCTCGATGAAGACGGCCAATAAGGGCGGACTGGTGGTGGCGAGGAATCATCGAAACTTAATAGGCTAATTTTTTAACTCAACTCGTGCTCTCTTCTCACTTGATTCATCGGCACTTATTCTACCACTCATTTTACGTTTTCTCCTTTTACAACATTAAAATCCTTGGAGTCGGATGATCCATCACCTTAATTCGAAATTAGAAATTTCGCAATTTTTTAAAAATACCTTTTCATATCCTAGTTTGATAGAACATTTATGGATTTATTAACAAACAAAATCACATCCATGGAATTATTAAAAAATAACTCAAAAATATTAATTTATACAAGCAATGCCAATCAATCAATTATTCAACAAAGTACTCAAAATATCATAGCAGTCAATTTCCAAAATCAATTGCAAAATATTCAAAAGTATCATAGTAATGCCAATCAATTTTCTCAAATCTCAAGGAATTAAATTCTAATAGTATATCATAGCATTGGCAATTAGCAATCAATTGCAAATTACTCAAATTTTTTACAAATAAAAACCTTAGAAACCCTACAATTTTTTATGTAAATCAAAAACGAAAAACAAAAAGAAATAAACCTTACCTCTCCACTGTCCGGCGGCAATCAGGAGTGATGGTTGGTCGGAGAAGGCAGTGGTGCTTGCAGTTGTTGCTGCTGCCTCCCTTTCCACTTTTCTCCTATTTTTTCTTTTTTCCTCTTCCCCTTCTGTCTTGCAATGCCATTTTATGTTTTAATTTTTTTTTTTACCTTTTTTTACAAAATATTCTTTTATATTCTTTCCTTCTAAAAAAGATATTAAAAAATAACAATTTATCTTTACTTTTCTTTGTTTTAAATTTTAAAAATAAAATAATTTATATATTTTTGTTTTCAACATAGTAGTCTTTAACATATTTGGCATAAAACTTTACGTTATAAAAGTATGTTAAATGACTAAGAATATAAAATGCATTAGTCTGAAATTCTAAATATAAACTTCTGATTTTTCCTGTTCTTCCACTTATGACAATACTAAAAGCTCTTACTTGTATTATTATCACTCCAAAAATTTTAAATCATAGTAGATTCATGACGAATATATTCAACTATAGTATCGAGGTTAGTAGAAGTGATAGAAACATCAACATCTTCCATCTTCGACCTCACTAATAAATTCCATGTCGATTTATCAACAATCCAAACTACTACCTCTAAGTTTTTCAATTGTTTACATTTCTTTTTTTGGGTGAATTTTTTAAATTATTTATACTTTTTATTTATAGTAAGTTTTGTAATTGTTTATTATTAATTTTTTTTATTAGTATTGTTGAAAAAGTAAATTTTGTAAAGGATTAATAATTATTTATTATTATTTATGTATTGATATCGGTGAAAAGCTGATTTTTTTAATATTTATGTTTTTAGAGTGTAAAAAATTAAAAACTTGAATGTAGTATTTCTATCGAGCCTAGATTCTAAACATTACATTCATGTGTTAAAAGCCAATAAATATAAACAAAAAATATTAATGTAATTTTATTTTATACGATGAAGAAAAAAAATAAAAAAAAAGATGAGAAGCAAAATAGAGGGAGAGAATTAATTATTTTTGTTGATTAGTACTCGAGTTTTTGACATTTCATCCAACTTGCTATGAACCATTGAAGAGTTATCAAAAGACAAGCGTATAGGAAATTGACTAGTGTAAAAAAAGTTAAAACAAAACATAAAAGAATGGCAAATGTGGAATTTCACCAGATACCCTTTCAAACAGAAAACGGTCCATGAAAAACCGACATCTGGGCAGTTTAACCGACTACAACCGGTGGCTCAGGTTTCCGTTGTTTTAAATAACTCCAAAAACTAGTCCGTTTATTTTTCGTCTTCCATTCTCTTCTCTGCTCCTACTATACTACTGCCCTGCTCGTCCTCAAAGCCTAATCCTCACTTAATTTCCCATTCTACCCTCTCACTATCTTTCAATTTACTCGCCATAGCACTTCTGCTTCACAAACCAGACTGTTCAACTCCGACATTTCCCATTTTCTTCCTGGAAACGACGCCGGATTTGCTCTTAACAGCTATTGGAGGAGGAGGTTTCTACAGCAATGTCGGTTGCTACTAAGGTTCAATCGTCTGCGAAACCGGTTCCTGAGCCGCGAGCTATACTTGGTCCGACCGGGAACAGAGTTAGGGTTTTGGAAGAGTCTAGACGGAAAAGCGAGGTTTTGAAGAAGACACCACAGCCGAGGCTGAGGAAACCAGTAGCTAAGCCGGCCGTTTCGGAAATGCCGCGAGAGGTGGTTAAGAAAAATTTGTCGGTGGACAGTTTAAGCTCTTCGGATTCGAATAATTCTTCTACTTCTTCTTCCACTTCGAGCGGGTCCTCGGGGAAGGTTGCTAATCCGAGGAGGACTGTAAAGCGCAATGGATTAAAAGCTGTTAAAGTTGTTCCACACGGTGGGATTTCGCCGAAGCAGCAGGACCTGCCGGTGAAGAGGTGCGATTGGATCACTCCAAATTCCGGTAAGCTTTTAGGCCTCAATTTATCAGTTTTCTTTAATTTGAGTTTGATATTGTAAAATTTGGAAATTGAGATGATGACATAAGCGTTTTGAGCAATAATAAAAGAAATGAAAATGTAAAAGAACAGAGAAGAAACAGATGGTATCCTGGTAGTAATTGAAGCTTTTAGGGTTGTTGACAAGTCTTTATTGCCATCACGGTTACGAAAAGAAAAAAGAAATTAAAGCTAAATATTGCCTTTACCTTGTCTAAGTGGTCTAGCAAAACTCACCTCGCGAGGCCAACTGAATGTAGGACCAAGTTTTTCTTTATTCTAGATCTTTCATCTCTTTTCTAAGTAATTTGAATTCTAGCCTTTTTTAAGGCTGAATTCTAAACTTTCTTTGTGATTGAGACTAAATTGCTATGGATATTTTCACGTTAATGTTATGAGCTCCATAATAATAAAAAGTGTCATCAGTCTTATTATTGGTGGTTACGTATCACAAAGAGAATTTCTTGTCGAATTTAATTTAGGATATAGTCAATTTATAAAAAATAAAATGTACTGAAAATGATTTATAGGGTTATAGAAAATTTTACCATCTCTACCTGATATTTTACTTCTCACCCATATTTACATAGGTTTTTCAGTGTTTTTTTGGTATTGAGAGTGGAAGAATCGAATTCTGATCTTTTTACCAGCTTTCTGGGTTCATTTTGGGGTGGGAGTAGCATTGATTATTTATTACATGGACATAATAAACAATAGTGGCCAGGAAGTTAAGACCTTCTGAGTGTTTTGTTAGATTAGCCTTAAAAATTAGAAGCCATTAAATGAACATTAACTATATTATACAGGGTGCTAAAATGATTGGTCTGGGTGAGCAGCATTTGGTGTGGACACTAGCTAGTTGAATAATAATAATAAGTGGAAGAGACGGGCAGTTGCATTGAATTGAACCAATACTGTATAACCTAATTTAATTGGACCGGCATAGCTATCACTCACTGCCAAGTTTTTAAATGCAAGTCACATGACACAACTGTAAATAAGATGACAACCCCAGCTTAATTTATGTTCTGGTACATGTCTTATTTTAGCCCTTTAGTCATTTAGATGTACAAGTCATTTTCTCAAATCTTGAGTTAGTTTTGTGGTGTTTTTGGTATTATGTACTATTTCTGTTTTTTCTTTTCTTTTCTCTTTTTTTTTTCCTGTTTTCTCTAATTTGGTCCAATTGCCAAATTATCTTCTCGTCAACAGTTCTACTTTATGTCTTTCCAACGAATAGCTAACTCTATGCCCTTTTTTTTTTTTTTGGCACTTTTGGTTGTAGAGCCACTTTACATGTCTTTCCATGATGAAGAATGGGGAATTCCAGTTCATGATGACAGGAAACTGTTTGAGTTGCTTGTATTTTCACAAGCTTTAGCAGAAATGAGCTGGCCAGCAATTCTACACACGAGAGAAGTCTTCAGGTATGCCATTCTTCATTTTCTCTTTTTTTTCATCGGGTCGTATAAAGACAGCTTTGTGGACTTTATCTGATTGATGTTGTTGGATCCTTTGTTTCAGGAAACTTTTGGACGACTTTGATCCATCGGCCGTTGCACAGTTTACAGAGAAGAAGCTACTTTCACTGAAAGTAAATGGCAATCTGTTACTGTCTGAACCAAAGCTACGTGCTATAGTTGAGAATGCTAAACAGCTGATCAAGGTAGTAATTTCTGAGACCAAGGCTTCAAAACCTGAATTAAACCATCAAGTTGCTAACCTTGTTTTCCAACCGGGTGATAAACTTACAATTCAACACAATATATGCAGGTTCAACAGGAGTTTGGTTCCTTCGACAACTATATCTGGCGGTTTGTGAATCACAACCCGTTAAGAAATGGGTTCCGTTATGGACGCCAAGTACCGGTCAAGACCCCGAAAGCAGAACTCATAAGCAAGGACCTAATGCAGCGAGGGTTCCGCTGTGTCGGACCTACTGTTGTTTATTCATTCATGCAGGTGGCTGGAATTGTTAATGATCATCTGGTAACATGTTACAGATACCAAGAATGCAATGCAAATCTGAAAAAGAATAGCAGCCCCGGCATTAAAGAAACGACAGAGATAGTAACTAAAGCATTGGAGAAGACATGCTTATCCAATGATTGAATCGCCCGAAAAGAACTATAATAATTACACTTACTAATCACACGGTTCTGATTGTAGCAGGATGAAGACTGAGAAGTAGATGATGATGATGATGACGAGACCCCATTGTTAATTCCTTTTCCTTCTGTATGTTCCAGTAGCATTTCTTTATTCTTCTTCCTTCCACTTGTGTATTATTGACCTAATTTAGAGATTATTTTAATGAAAATTTATTGTGACAATCCTAATTCACTCCAACCCGTACTCGTTTATTGCTTCATTAATGCTTTGATGATCTTGGATCTAGGAAGCTTCTAGGAAGATTCATGTCAGAGTCGTCGGTGTCTTAAGTGTATATTAATGATTTTTTTTTTATTAATGATTTTTTTTTAAAAATTTAAATAAGCTTGAGAATATCTAAGTAAATTTTTTAAAAGAACATGGTAGAACTACAAAGGGGCTATGCTATGCATATCATATGCAAGGAAGAAGAAATGACCAAAGCCACGTGCATTAATATGAAACAAAGAATAGAAATCATATAAATTAAGATATAAAGGATAAAGGCCAGACCCAGACTCCTATTTCAGACAGTAGACGACTTGTCTATTATGACCTCTACTTTTATAATCAAAATAATCTGTATTGTTTATTTTTTTTTATGCATATTTCCTTGTTTTTATATTTGAATGTTTCCACGAGCCAACGTGGGGATTGTCGGCCAATGCAAGTGCAGAGTTAACCCATTTCACGAGCCACAGGTCTTGTGTGATCCATACATGACTAGTCGAAAATGGGTAATTGTTGAACAAAAACAAGCAGCAAAAGTTGAAACGCAAATTGGGTTCAAAAGAGGTGTGTGTCCATTAACACAGTAAACCCTGAAACAAATGATTTTCATTTAATCAGGCAGGTTTCATCAAGTAGTATTTCAGCAAGGGAAGTTCCCCAAGTCCAGAAATATCTCACACTATCTACATGTAATGCTTTCAAAATCATACAAACAACTCAACAGGCAAATATGACTGTCAAATCAATAAATTGGAGAGAAAAAAAATTAATTAAACATGAGACTTTTAATTCCTCCTACCAAACAAAGATTTTGTTCAAGTTTTGCTGTCTCCCAAAGTAATGGATTCCCTGGACTGCAAATGTCCTCCAAACCATGCTCAGTAAGCCACAAAATAAGGCATGGATACTTCATGTGTTCTAAAATCTACTCGTATGTCTTCCTTTCAATTCCTGCATTTCCTCATTCTGGTTTCCACTGGAAAAACTGATCCACCCTAGCTCCGAGCTTTTCCATTTCCGAGTGTGAGTTCCAGATCATCCAATCCTACCTCATGAATCCTCTCTCCTTCCCATGGCTTCACCTGAACGCGCCCAAACTCAAATTCCATACTCCTCCCATTCTCTATGATCGCATTACCAGAAAACATTTGTCCAGCAACAGGTTTCACAAGATTATAGGTTGGGGAAGTAGGCATTGCAGCAGCCATAGAGGGTGCAAATTTTTGAAAGCTAATCCACTGACCAGACTCCACCGTGGATGTATCAGACTCATCACATTCAGGTATGGTAGCTGGAGCATGGAATTGGCGGTGGGTGGGGCTAGCTGGGGCAGATGCAGCACAGAACGGATAATTTAAAGAAGCCATGGATTGCTTTGCAATGAACTCCCAATTGGGCATCGGCTTGGGAATTTTTGAGGTTGGAGACGAAAGAGGGGGAGTTACCGGTGCACTGTTGGAGATTCGAAGAGGAGGGAGAGATGATGGGATTGCATTTTGGAGGAAAGGAAGCAGATTTGATGGGGCATTATTATCGAATCGAGATGGGCTAGGGAATGATGAGGAGGAAGGACTGACTTGGTAAGAAGGAATTGGACTAGGAAATGAAGAAGATAGAGGACTTGGATTTTGGGAAGAGTAAGGAGTAATTCTTGCTGACGTGCCTACAATATCAATTGGGGGTGGCTTGGATCCCTGGATAAACAAAAATCAAATTCGATGCTACCAATTAGATCATTAAAGTTGAAGAAGCACAACAGATTAAGAATAGTTCCGGAGTTTCCAAAGCAAATAGAGATTCATTTACTTCAGATTAAATTCTTTCAGCAGAGGAAGATCATCAATAGAGCATGTTTAATTAATCAAAACTATTCGATTACTCATTCAAGATTTCAAATCCTAATAATCTAAACATAGCAAGTTGCATCAAGTTCCTATGGTCTAAAAATACAATTCATGTATGTCCATCCTGTTCAGTAGCTCAATGTCCAAAACTAAAATTCAAGAAATAGATATCAAATTTTAGGTAACACATAGGCCCAGAATCCAATTTTCAGAGAAGAACTAAAAAACTACCTAAAAAAAAGGAAATCTAGGGGAAGCAAGCATAGATGTAAAGAAGCTCGATCCAATTAAACAGACCCATTATTTAGGCAAATCAATAGCTGAAATGACAAAAACATTATAAATCTAAAGCAATAAGCACGGATCGAACAGATAAAAATTAAAATATAAGTATACCTTTCTATAAGTAGAACCATCTTCTTCAACGACCCAACCAGCTTCAGAACACAAAGCTTTCAAGACCTCATTATTATCACAATGTTTAGGCAAATTATAATTCCCTTGAGACCTTAAGCCTGAAAAAATCTTAGCAGCAATAGCTCTTCTCCTCCTTTCTCTCCTCCTATTATTCTCTCTCTCCCTCCACGACGGTTTCCTCCTAGGAGCAGCCGACGTTGATGTGGCCCCGTCTGACGTCATTTTCCGGCAAACACTCCCAAAAGTTGTGTAAAACAAACAATTCGAGCTGGGGAGCGTTGCAGACGATTTAAACCCTAAGAAAGGAAAGGAAAGCGAAATTGCAGTCACGAGGAAGAAGCTTTCCTTTCCCTGGATGAAGAAAAGAAAAGAAAAGAAAAATGAAGAATCTGTTTTTCTGTGTGTGAAGTGATTAGCAGAGGTTTTTGAAAAAGGAAAAGTGGGTTGCTAGAAATGGTAGGGTGTGGGCAAGTACATGAAAAGGATCGTGTTCAAACTTCCTTATCAACGTTGGCATCACTTTTTTGAGATCACAAATAGAAGATCAATCATTTAACTTATGCCTAGAAAAGGGTGTGATTGTGTGAGGGAATTGAAACGTATTCCCCTTTATTTTGTTTTGGTAAGATAAAAAGACAGGTTGCCACGTGTAAGCCTGTGAGGCTGTGTTGTAATGACCTAATAATTCTAAAATGGGCCCAGCCGTTGAGTAATTTGGGCCCACAAAAAAAAGGTAAAGACCAGTCAGCATAAATAGAAGAAGAATAGACATGACATGAGCCATGCTATGTTTCTTTGTAGTTTGTTGAGATTGATCCATCCATTTCGAGTGAAGACATATTCTATTTTCTCATTATATGGGGAAAAAAAAAATTGTGAATTAATTTATGAAATTAAAATAAAACTAATGATTTATGGGGAAAAAAAAAGGTAGACTAAAAAAATAGACTAAAATGGTTTAACTAAACAATTATATTAATAATATAAAAAAAAACACTTTTTATGCTTGCGAGTGTTTTAGTTTCAATTTATGATTTATTAATAAAAAAAATATCTGTTATTAGAATTCTATCTCAGTCAAGAAATCTGATTTCTTTTTTGAATGTTGAACATTTTATAAAGGGCTTAACTCAACAGCTGCAGCAATGTTGGACAACTTAAAGAGGCTGTTTCTATAAGTTTACAAATTGGTCAAAACTTCATATGATCAAAATTTCTTATAAGGAGTTTTTAACTTATAAGTTGGTTCCCTTAGTCAGGGTGTTCAAATGTGAACGTCCAAAACATAAAATTCATTAAATTCGTGTCGTTAAACAATTTTATTAATCGTTAATTCGTAAGAAAAGTCGTGAATTTCGTTAAATCGTGAAATTACCGTTAAAATTTTTTTTTTAAACATATTTAACGTTTTAGACGTTTAAGAACATAATAATTGATTTTTTCTTCTCTCTTTATTATTATTCCTTTTAAAATACTATCTGTTAGTTTGAATTTAATAAGTTGGTTGTTATTAAGCTAATCTTTGAATTGCTTCTCAAATCTCAATTATCGAAAAAAAATGAGGCATCTGAAATTTTTGATTAAGTTTTATCAATTTTCGTACAAACCGTTAAATTCGTTAAAAATGAATGTTTTTCATTAAATATGTTAAATCGTGTAATTCGTAAGAAATGTTTAATTCATCCAAATCGTCCGGGAAAAAAAATAAAATTTTTTTATTCAGAGAAAATTTTTAAAATTTTTTTCACGTTTTAACGAATGAACACCCCTACTCTCTTAGTATTTCTTAAAACTAAAATTTTAACTTAAAAGTTAAAAAAAATAAAAGGAGATTTTAGTTACTTAGAAATTCTCCTTATATGAGGAGATTTCGTTTGACCAAGTAAAATAAAAAAAAAAAAAAATACCCCTTAATTATGACTTGCACATATGTCACTTTCACTATTCTACTAAGGTTTTTAAATAATTTCAATTATTTTAAATTTTTATAAGCAACTTATAAATTTAAAGAAATATTTCACAACTATTCATAAGTTACTTATTTCTATATTTAAAGAAACACTTTTTAACTTATTTTTTAGTGATTTATAATCTAAAAATAATTTATACACAGCAAGTTAAAGTTAAAAAGTATAAGTTTAAATGAGCAACCTGATAGTGAGCTGAAGGCTTGTTAAGCGTGATGGACCAATTGTAGGTCAAATCACGTAGGTATAAGGACAAAAATAAATGATTTGATGAAAAAAAAAAAATATTTATCTCATGTTCCAAAATAATATGTAAAGAATCATTCTCAAAAAATAAAAAATAATAATATAATTGAAAGTTTGTCTTGGTTAAAAAAAAAAATCATTCAAAGCTTGAAACTTATAGTTGAATTTCGAACAATAAATTATTATCCTTTATAAGCTTGCACTTAATAAAATAAATACTAACTAGTTTTATTACAGCCTAATTTGTAATTTCATCAACAATAAAGATTGAGAAAAATGGTTAAGTTGTGAATTTGTAAATATTTTTGTATTAAATTTTAGTTTTTCAAATTAAATTATACGAATAAATAAAGTTGAAAATAAATTCCAAATGACTAAAGAGTGAAATTTAAAATATTTAAATTTTCTTGAAAACACCTGGTATGGAAATTAAGCGAAAATATTTGCGAAAGATATTTCATAAATTTTGTAAAAAGTGACAATTTTAGTACCTAGTGAAAAAATTGCAAAATAAATTAAATAAATTTGGAATGGCCATTTAAATTTTACCGTTGAACACGGTTTTATAAAATAAAAACAAGTATCGTCGAAAAATTAAATTAAGCGAAGATTACGAGTTGTTAATTTAATAATAAAGAAATAAGGAAAATAATAATAATAATAATAATAATATAAAAATGGAAAAGGTAGCAAAAAAAAAAGTGATACATAGTGAAAGGCAGCAGCAATAGGGAAAAAGAGGAAAAAAGTTTCTACCTCTGATTTTTATTTTAGCCTCTAATCTTCTAATTAATCAATTATAAGGTGATAGATTGTTAAAAAAAAAAAAAAACCTAGTATATTTTCTTGAAATTCAATGACAGGAAGAAGATGAAAAGTGTCTTTTATTAATTTTTCTTGAAATTAATTTTAAATGATGCTAAAAATATGAAATAAGAGTATAATTAGGTAGTTTATTGTTAAGTATGGCATGAATAGAGATGGTTTATATGTATAGAAGAGATTTGCTTAAGTTAGGCTTAAGTGTATATATAGAGAAAATGGGATAAAGAAAAGTGAAGGAAGTTTTAAACAAAAATGAGTTTGAATACGAGTTAATAGACGATATTCTTACAATCATGTATATGAATGGCGTTAAGACAGTCCTAGAAAAAGGAAGATGAGCCGAAACTCAAGGGAAGAAAAATAGAATAGAAGAGCCAAAAGGAGATCTGATATTTTAATTTTGAAAAGTTTGCGCTTTATCGATTTTTATTACATATTTATTAAATATTGCTTCTTTAATTGATTATTTTAGTTTGAATATATATGTGTGTGTGTGTTGCATGAAAAAATTGATATAGAATATGCGTAATTTGATTTAACCAATTGCTGCCTAAAAAGATAAATTTTTAAATTGTTTTCAGAAATAATATTTAAAAAACAAATTTTATATTTGCTATACATGTATATAAAATAATTTAAAAATGGATGTTTAAGATCAAAATGAATATTTGATGCGTAAACAACTTATAGGCTAAAACATCATGTAGTTTTCGGCAAAAATTGTATTTTTAGTAAACCAACGATTTCAAATGCTTTCTCTACAAAATTTTGAGTAGTATTTCAAATGAGTATTGTTCTTATATTAAAGAGTATAATTTCATGTAGAAAAAGTATTTTTGTAGAATAAAAATATATGAGTAAACTAAGCTTATTTTAAGGAAATCATTCAAGTACCTAGAATAGCGTCAACGTTTTCTTACGAATTATTGTTCAATAAAGACTAAAATTTCTATGATTTAATAAAGAAAAATTAAATATTTTTGTTATGTGAAAGTACTATTTAATTTAACCGATAAAACATGATTTGTAGTTGATATTTGCGATGACACAATTTTTTATGAAATGTAAGGTATATTCAATACCCAGTTGAATATTATTTCCAGTTAAATAGTTGTACATCCAATAAATATTTATGTTCTACTTAGGTTTAGCTGAGCTAGTGAGATAAAGATAAAATGCATCATATACTTAGTCGTACTAATGCCTATTTCTATACAGACTCTGGCTACGGCTGTTGAGATTCATATAAATATGCAGACATACAGTTATATAGTGATCTTATCCCTATGTTCATCTAGATGATAATAAAGCTACCTACAAAGCGTAACTGAATAAACATGATTTATCTTGTTTATTTAATTTACATTTTGATATGTTTAATGAGTATTTCAATTATGTTTTAAATATTGCTTGTCTTTATATTATATCACTTTTCAATAGTTGAAATACCCATTATGCGTAATTGCTTAGCGAGTTATATGTCTAACTCGCAGGTGACAAAAAAGTAAAATAGTAGCGAGAAGATAGTAGTTTAGCCAGCTTCGAACATGAACCTTTTGGGTATATTTTTATTAAAATGAATTTAGTAGTCGGCATGTACATATAAATTTTTAATTATGCTAGATATTAAGAGTTCTTAACTGTAAGCTTATTGTTAAGATTTAGTTATGCATGGACTATGGAAGGAATTGTGAGATATATGCTTAAATTAAATATTGTTTATGCTTGGGAGTATGTTGATTGATGATTAGGGTTTGTTTGAATGTTGAGAAGGACTAGAATAATGATTTTACAAGATATGTTGACATTTGGTATGTTGAAGCTATAGGGGAGACTGTGCCAAAATTTTTGCATAAATTTTATTATGAAATGTGGAGGCATAAGTATGAGACATATATAGCACTCTTATAGGTTTATTTTGGTAATTCTATGAGAGGCACTACAAGTTTAAATATAAAATCCTTTTTTAATCTTGAATTTCATACCTAATTTGGGCTTTGGATGCTAAAGGCAACTAGGGAAATAGACTTTTCCAATATGACCACCAGCCATAGTTTTCCTCACATTGGATGCAAACAAAGTTGGATCATCTCTCAACACAGCAGCTGCATCAGGATTCAAAGGGTCCTCATGATTTGGTTGCTACAAAACCACACAAAAATTACAGTTCTGTTTCAGGGTATAGAACAAAGAGAAGCATACATTACATTGTCTTTCAAGTCAATATTTGGATGATAAACCTGCAATTAGCATCAAAATTAAGCTTCACTTGGCTTGGTTGTGTACTATATCGAAATTGAACATTACAAAGCGTAGTTACCTTTGTGTTACGCTTGACTTTTGGTGGTTCATGAGGATACATTGAGGGAACTTGAATAGAGAATTGAAATTTACCACCCCTGCAACATAAATGACAGCAGTTTTTCATCGCTATTGTAAGAAAGATTATACAAAATTTACGAGTTGTTTATAAGCAGAAGAGAAATAATGTAAAAGAAACTTTACTTGTAATATTCTTCATCAGGCTTAAACTGTTGCCACAAAGTTCATCCGGTCGTCCTGACCATTGGTGAAGGATATTGTGCACGATTTTGTCAGGTTCAACTCAGCTATGTCTGCAAGGGTATAACAAAGTTTAAATATGAACGGAAATCTGAATTAAAAGCAGCAAATCATAGTTTTAATGAAGAAATTAAAATTAGTACAAGACCTTGCTGATCTAGGGACCAAGTGGACTAAAAGATGCTATTTGCGACAGAATAACATTAATGATCATAATTAACAAAAACAAGGATGCCTTTTAAATCCTCATTACCAATTTACAACCATGTATATATACTAGTTCAGTTTTGAAGAGATGTATAAGCAAAGAGTAAGTATGGAATCTACTAATAAAGATGAGTCTTAAATTGAAAGTTAAAAAGCAAAAAATCCTTTATGAAAAGACGTAATTCCCCAGCAGTCTTGACTCCTGGCATCATCTAATTTGTATCATCCTTTTGTTTTTCCTTTACTTTGAATAATCGAATCATAATAGTGACACCTTAATCTTTGTTTAGGAGACGAATATAAAGCACAAATAAAAAAAAAAGAAAAATCACAAGGCAATTGTACTACAAATCTTCAAGAGGCGCAGAGGCTGAACAATTGGACTAGTATTTCCTATCAGATTAACTCAAATTACTCCAACCTAACTTAAACCAGTCCAACCATCGGAGAATAACAATGAGCAAGACAAACAAATAACTTAACGAAAGAAGAGGCAAAATTAATTCAAATACACAAAACCAGTGTATTAGAGCATAGAAAAAATTAACTGGAAAAACAAATTAACCTAGTCTGAGGAGAAAGCTTATGTGTGCAGTGAACCAAATTTGAATTTCTTCTTTGTAGCAATTTGACTTGTTTGGGGATACTTCGCATTTGGTGCGTAATAATGTGAAAATAAAGAATCAACGCCGTTGCCGGGATCAAATCCGGGTCACCCGCGTGACAGTCGGGAATACTGACCACTATACTACAAGTCTACAACGACTTAATGCATATCTGGCCAAAAATTTTAATATTAATAAAAAGATGTACTTCACCGTCGACCATTCCGCAATATAACAAAACATCAAGCTAGCATGTATGTAAATATTTATCATTACGATTCAACCTTTTTAAACCATCTTCAATCAAACTCGCAATTTCATGCATTTCGTGTGATCATAAAAGCAAATCATAGAATAATAATAGAAGCAAGAAGATTTTTTTGTTTAATCAAACCTACAGAGTTCAATGAAATATTGTGGCTTAAACATCCAATATCAATTAAAAGAAAACAAATCTACTTGTTTTGATACAAAAGATATTATTATCATGACCATCTCATTCCTCACTTCAGTATAGTAACATCCTTTAATTGGCAAAGCCTTCATCAAATTCGTTTTATTTCGCTAATTAGATGTGTCAATTGCCTGTAAAGTAAAAACAAAATTTAGTCAAGATCTTGCAAAAGGCAAAATGAATATGAATATGTTAATGCCAAAATATAATGTTATCAATTTACCATGACCATAAATTTCATGTCCCCTCGGCTATTTCATGATATGAAAAAAAAGTGCCTACATCTTGATTTCCCATCATTAACTTTCGATAAAATAGCTTGATTTCTGGTATCGAAGAGGCTCATTTCCCCAAGAAGTCCATCCGCCTATCATCTCTCTGGCAAATAGTTCAATGCATCTAACAGGTTTAAGGCCTGGAACATGCTCCAGCAGCAACTCTACAATAGGCCATCGAAGAACAGCAATTGAATAATAATGGCAAACTCATAGACTCCAAAGTTTATTCTACTTTTTCATTTTTTTGAAAGAGTACTTTTAGCTATCCCACCAGTATTAGGTACATTTTCAAGCATTATGAGTTTTATCAGACCAAGATACAAAATCCAACAGAGGATCAATAGCACGAAAACTAAATGCTATTAAGACAAGATTACCTCCGACTGGAGGCTTCCTTGAGTAATCCCCAGGGATACTCATGATGATTTTATCATGTTGTATAGCTCTCCAGCTTGACATCTGTTTAGAACCAGTGCCCTGCAAATATGAACAGGACAAGCTACCTAAAATACTGAAGCTATAGGATCATGACTGATGCCAAAATTGACTTCAAATCTGCTCTTTACCTCCCCATGACAGTAACCCAATAAAAGACATTCATAAGGCCTATGATGAAACAGGTCTAAATCACTAATCAAACAACCATCTGCTTTCACCTGCACCATTGGAGTATGATTGAATCAATGGAAGTGGTAACTTGTAAAGCAATCACCTTCAAACACTGCTTGCAGAGGCACGGGTGTGTCTCAGACCGCGGGTGTGTCTCAGACAGAGAGAGTGAGAGATCAATCACCTTCAACCAGTAAAAAGTAGCAGCATAATTTACTTCCCATGAAGGAAATAGCTCTTTCTCAACAAAATCACGTAGTTTCTCCCTATTTGTCACCCATAAACCGATGAGTGCTCCATCTGTATGAGTAAGTTGCTTAACAGGAAGGGATAAGAAATAGCGGTTTGGCAATGTTGGATACCTACAAAATGAAGGAGGGGAGCTTAATATAATCATCATAGACCATAGCTGAACACAGAAAATTAGTTAATTCTATTTTTACTATTCACTGAAGCGTAACTCTTGTCCCATCACAGACTGAAACGCAGACTAAGACAAAAGTAGCAGAAAGGATACATATGCAGGTAAAAGAAACTGACTTATATTCCTCATTATTCACAACCAGCTCACTTTTACTGCCTGCTCAAACTTATAAACATGAATTGGCATAATAATATGCACAAGTTACCAGTGTAAACTTCAAGATTTTGACAAGCTGAAAGGCATTTCAATTTCCAGAAATGAAATTACATACAGTAGTTTCTGAGAAGCACTTGAATTTTCCCATGGTGGATCAATTACTATCAGATTGAAGCCACAATCCGAATCAGCTGCATCAAAAACCAAGGGAGCAACCCCATTATTTGCAAGCATAAACCAATATTTCCAGCACCAGGTAATCAATTCTCCAAGAATAATCAAATAATATAATGCGGAGGCAATGTATGCTTCATTAACAAGAAAATAAGATCATACAGGCAGACTAAGAAGTACACTGATTCCCTTAAGGAACATGACCGATATTGTTTTTACAACATATAACGTAAGGCAGCACCACCAAGTTCTTGACATTTTAATTTCATGTCACATGCAGATGAATAGTAAGGTTAAGCAAGAAAGTAATAAGAATGCATTGACTTGGGTATATTAGATAAGCCAAGACTGTCAAACATTGCACTTTTTGGAGATTACCACATTGCCAATCCATTTACTGCATGTATTAGAGCAAGGAATTTCTCGATTAAAGAAACAGTCTTTTCGAGCATAAAACAAACATGATAAAAGTGCACCAAATTCTGTCTGCAATAATTACCAGGAATAAGGTTGTGAATCTGCCCCAAGTCAGACTTTGACAAAATAGAAGAAAGGACATGCAAAAATCCATAAGAAAAACTATAACAATATAGTTAATTAGTTAAGCATAAGAAAATAGCTTTAATATGTAACACAAAATCATAGGAAAATAACAGGATTACAATACAAGATATGAAATTTAACACGGACAGACAACGGATAACTTCTAATTGTCTGAATAAAGGAAAGGGAAGAAAAATAAGTTGAAAAGGCAGCATACCACGTAGAAGCCACTCTTTCTGGGGAGTATATATTTCTGGTTTAGAAACTCTGCGTCAACATCGTCACCTGTCTCATTAACAACTAGATTATTGAATACAGGAAGAGTTCTTTCCCCATTAAATTGATCAGGAAGAGAACCTGAGAAAAAAATACAATTAAGCAGTCGTCATGGCTCTGTTCTAGCATTACTTAAAAGCTCAATAATCTAAAATTATTTGCTTCACAATGCATTCCAAATTAGTTTGGATATTTGAAAGTCCTATACTCACTCTGCAAATAGTAGCATCGAACAACACTAAAATACAAAAATGAAAAAAAAAAAAAAGAGAAAAGGTACAAGAACAACCTGCATCTTTGCCTGACTCGTAATTATGAGGAAAATTGAGAGTAATTTCATACAGAGGAGCTTGCCAAATACGGCCAAGTTCTATAAAAGACTGATCATTAGATTCATTACCACTACCAAGAAATGGTAATCCTGTTCGTTGTGAAGCATAACAATCGCTTCTTAAATCTCTCATTATTGATAAAAGGTCAGTATCCGCCGTTAAGCATTCCAAAGCTTTCATTAACAAAGGCCTCACTTGCTGTCAAGAGAGTCATATCAGAATCGGGAAACAACTAACATAATAAACCCAAAATCGAATTAAAAAGCCAGTTAAATACGAATTGGTAATGCTTGCCTGGTGGCGCTGATCAGCAGCTCGTTCTCTTTCATTCAAGGAGTGCGATCTTTTCTCTTTTCGTTTCCGTTTCTTTGAGATTGAACAGAGCTTAGTTTCATTGCAGTTTTCATCGGCGCGTTTGGAGTCGAAGAAGCGAGAATAGTATGCCACCGGAGAAACCCTATACCGGCTATATGACAAGTTTAGTATACGAACCGGATCGATAAAAACAGCGTTTGAAGTTTCGAATTGGTAAATCCCTGAATCCATAAATACGGAGAGCCGGTCGCTCGTCTTCTTGTTATCCATTATCGTCAACCTCAGCTTGTTGGTTGAACTCCTTCCTCACTTCAGTCAGTGGAGTTTACTAGTGTATCCGCTATGCTATTGCTACCGCTGGAACGAACAATACTTGTATTTGTCGTTTATTGAGGGTTTTTTTTTTATTATTACAATAACATTTTCTTCCCAACTTTGGAAGTTTGTAATAATTTCCTATTTTGAATGAAATCAATTTTTTTATACATTTTCACGAACACTGCAAATCAGCCGTAGCGGTTAGCGAGTAAATTAGAATTCGAAAGCTTGTTCGAAGACTTAATGAGCTCGAATACTAAACGAGCGGATATTTTAAATTTGTTAACATGTTGATTTTAATTTTCTTTTTAGTTAAAATACATATTAAATTATATTTTTTATTAGAATTTTTACATTCACTGTAATTGATGCTAAAATAACCGTTTATATCTAACTATAAGCTTATAATCTTTTTCTTTTTCTCATTTAAGATTTTAGATAAAATAAGCCGCTCGTGAGCTACTTAAATATCGTCTCAATAAAAACTCATTCGAGTTTGGCTCGAAAAATAAATGAGCTAATCTTAAACTTGACAGTACTATGCTCGACTAATGCTTAGGCTTAACTTATTTATAGCTTTTTTTTCATCTAAAACGAATTTTTTTTAAAAAAAAATTATAAGCAAAATTAAAAGTTTCAACGCTGTCAGTGTAACATTTTATATTAACTAGAGTAAATTTTGATTCTGTCAGTGTGACATTTTATATTAACTAGAGTAGATTTTGATTAGACAGAAGAAAATGGAGTGTTTTATAGAAACCTTTTCATGTAAAAATTAAAATTGAGTTGCAATTTCAAAAAATTATAAATATTTTAGCATAAATTTTAAAACTGTAAGATTAAAATCATTAATTTCAAAAAAATAAAAAAAGTAATAATCATAACTTCCGTCTTTTAAAATGTAGGAAGTGTTTAAAAAGAGCAATTGTTGTCCTCTCCTTTTCTTTCCGTTTTCTCATCAAAAAATTGGTGGCTATCCCAACCGGTGAAATTTTCACAGTTGACTCCCCATTTTCAGCCTTTTTTTTTAATTGTTTTATTTGATATATTATCCTAAATTGAGACGAAATTTTATATTAGGTCCCTTATATTTTGAATTTCTTCTTCTCGTTAAAAATATTTTAATTCTTCTCCATTTGAGTTTAATTCTTCATATATTAGAATTTAGGTTTCGACATTTTATTTATTGAAAATAAGTTAAATACA
>CATIWJ010200868.1:0-10833 GCA_949640765.1 Croton laevigatus | reverse complement strand
TTGCACTCAGCATCATGATAATCCTTGGTTGAAGTTCCAGCTCCATTCCAACCTTCTCAGCCGCAATTTCGGTCAATTCTTTGCTCACTTGCTCCTGAACATGCATTCCTAAACTTGCTTGAAGCCTCTTAGCTTTGCTTCATGTCAATGGACCTTGAGGAAGCACCAAAGGATCCTTGACCGTTCCTTGTTTCACATCACTAAGTCAGGAAATTAATGCTTCTTCTAGACTCATTCGTGGGCCTGTAAGGGATGTTATATTTATTGGTATCAGGGAGTTTAATCGATTATAGGAGTTAGATAGTTGAATCAACTTTAAGAGCATGACACTTAGGGATAGGTTGGGAAATTAATTGATTAGGAAATAGAAAGTGATATGTTAAATCTTAATGTTTTGCATTGGTTTATTTAGATAGAATGGCGAATCAAGGAGAGGATAAAGGGCAAAATACCAGTGATAGAAATTAACAGTGACTCGAGCGGTCCCCCTAAGAAGAAAAAGACAAAGGTAGTGGTTGATCAAGAGGAATTTCAAGAAGTGCTATCTAGGGTGAGGATGTTGACTCAGGAAAACCAAAAAGTGTTAACCAGAGTGAGAGAGTTAGCTGAGGAAAACCAAGATCTGAGGGCTAGGATAAGACAGATGGAAGAAGAAAGAGACAATTGAGGTTCTAATTTTATGCAAGTGGACCGTCAGTCAGGAGTCATCCCAGTGCCAAAAGTAGCGATAAACAATGACTCTTGGATTAAACCAGATCCTAGTGAAGAGAAGCATACCCCAACTAGTTCAGTAGCTTCTGCCAATATTGGGGACTGATTAGTAGATAGGAGTAAGAAGAAGACTTTTGTTGTAAGGAATGTAATGTAACTTGGATGTTAAGTAACAGATAACTTAGTAGGTTTTATTGTACGAACTTATGCTAGGTCTGGACTTATGATGTAAAATGTTATATATATTAATTAAATGTGTGTGTTAGTTAAATTCGTGTACATGCCATATAGGAAATGACTGAAAAGTATTGTGTTGTGCTGAGATGGCTACTGCTTCAGCCCAAGAGGTGGCCTAGTGGTAAGGCGCCTCTTTCCTGGGACCAGAGGTCCCGAATTCGAGGCTTATTAATTCCCCTTCCCCAAATTCCCCACGTAAAATAGAGTATCTATGTAAAAAAAAAAAGATGGCTACTGCTTGTTATCTTTCTTATTTGTAGCAATGTCTGAAGAAGTAGAATCTCACGCACCTTTATCTAAAGTCTAGCAGGCACTCAGGAGCCTCCTGTAGAGCCTGAGCCTGAGCCAGCACCGGCACTTGCTGTGCCTAAGGTCAGAACCTTGACCTAGGCAAATATCTCCGACGGATAGTCGAAGCATTTTAACAGATGGCGGGAAGAGCCCACGCAGTAGCGAAAAGAGATTGACGTCCTCCTATCGACAAGCTACGTAAGTATGGGGCTAAAGAATTTCGAGCGAGTCGTGAGGAAGGCTTAGAGGAAGCTGAGTACTGGTTACACAGTACTAAGTGAGCACTAGACCATCTGAGATGTGCTCCTGAAGACTGAGTGATATGTGCTACATCATTCATGGTCGGTGAGGTGCATATCTGGTGGGACGCAGTTTAACAACATGGAACCCCAGAGCTACAGACATGGACTTTCTTTGAGAGCGAGTTAAAGAAGCATTACATCACGGTATCTTATCTGAATACAAAGTGGAATGAGTTTGTCCACTTCAAATAAGGAAGAATGATAGTGTCAGAATACGAGAAGGAGTTCTCCCGTCTCAGCAAGTATGGGAGGAAACTGGTAGAGACTGAAGAGGAAATGTGTCAGAAGTTCCTGGATGGGTTGAATGACGAGTTGCAAGTGCAATTGGTTGCTATGAGATTCATAGAGTTCTTGAAGTTATTGTTAAGAGCACAAGAAGTTGAGAGAATACATATGAACTAAAGGAATAGGCATCAGAGGGCGCAGCAAAAGAGAGATTAGACCCAGAGTTTCGGAGGTAGCCAATCCTCCAAAAAGAGATTTAGAGGAGGAAGCTCGACTCAATCCAGAGGTCGAAATCAGGGCAGAGGATCTGCCAGGGGATCTTATCAGAAGCCTTCAGCTAGTGTACCAGGAGCCTTAAGTGGTTATGGTAGAGGAAACCGTGGAGGTAGAGCCAGAGGTACTGAGTTAGTAGCGGGCAGTACTAGAGACTATTCATACCTCGTCTGCGATACTTGTGGTCGTAAGCATCCAAGAGAATGTTGGTACCAGACCAACGACAACGTATGATGGGAATGTGGCCAAGAAGGTCACATGAGATGTCAGTGCCTGAGACTACAAGTGAGACTCCCGCTCAGACAGAGTGTTCGAAACAACAAACTGACAGAGGTCGTGGTAGGGGTCGTGGTAACCCTAATTACCAGAGGACTCAATCCGAGACCGTGGATCGCCTTGGAACCAGTGCACTAGCCAAGGTGTATGCTGCGAAGACTCGGGAGGAGGAAGAAGCTCCAGATGTCATTACTGGTACATTTTTTATGTTCGGCAAATCTATTTGTGCTTTGATTGATCCAGGTTCAACCCATTCATATGTTTGCATGCAGAGGGTTACCTATTGAGTATGTGAAGTTTGGGATTTTGGTAACAACTCCTATAGGTGATGAGGTGGTAACCAACAAAGTTGTTAAGAACTGTCCGATAGAGATCCATGGTGAAGTGTTCTTATGGAATTTGATGGAGCTACCCTTCAAAGAATTCGATGTCATCTTGGGTATGGATTGGCTATCGAAGTATAAAGCCATAGTTGATTGTGAGAAGAAAAGACTAACTTTACAGACATCGGAAGGCAAAGAGGTGATTGTAGTAGGAAAAAGGTTAGACTACTTGAATAATGTGATATCCGTAGTGGCAGCTAGGCGTTTGATTCAAAAAGGTTGTGAAGCCTATCTAGTGTGTACTTTAGAGGCAAAGATGTGTGATGGCGGGATTCAAGGTATACCTATGGTGCGAGATTTCCCAGACATATTTCCAAAGGAGTTGCCAGGGATGCCACCTAGAAAAGAGGTTGAATTCACTATTGATTTGTATCCGGGAGCTGCACCAGTCTCGATAGCTCCATATAGAATCGCACCGACAGAATTGAAGGAACTGAAGGTTCAACTGCAAGAATTGCTTGATAAGGGATTCATTTGGCCAAGCATCTCTCCTTGGGGAGCACTAATTCTGTTCATTAAAAAGAAAGATGGGTTTTTGAGGCTATGTGTGGATTACCGGCAGCTAAATAAGCTAACCATCAAGAACAAATACCCACTGCCACGTATTGATGATTTGTTTGATCAGCTGAAAGGAGCAGGAGTATTCTCGAAGATTGATTTGCAGTCAGGGTATTACCAGTTGGGGATTAAAGAAGAGGATGTGCCCAAGACAACATTTTGCACTCGATATGGTCATTACAAATTCCTTGTAATGCCATTCGGGTTGACGAATGCCCTAGTAGTGTTTATGGATCTGATGAATCGGATCTTCCACTAGTATTTGTATCAGTTCGTTGTGGCTTTCATCGACGACATCCTAGTATACTCGAAGGATAAGAAGGAGCATGAGTGGCATCTTCGCATAGTTTTGCAAACCTTGAGAGAAAGGCAATTGTTTGCCAAACTCAGTAAGTGCAAGTTTTGGCTAACAAAGGTAATCTTCCTAGGACACATAGTGTCGAATGAAGGTATTCAAGTCGATCCAAGGAAAATAGAAGCTATATTAGAATGAAAGCCTCTGAGGTCAGTGAAGTAAGAAATTTTTTTAGACTAGCTGGATATTATAGAAGATTTGTGAAGGGTTTCGCGGTAATAGCTGCTCCAATGACTAAGCTGCTTCAGAAAGATGTTAAGTTTTCAGTGGAATGATGCTTGTCAGAGAAGCTTTAAGGTTTTGAAAGAGAAATTGACCAACGCTCCAGTTCTTACTCAGCCAGTATCTGGAAAGGAATACGCCATTTATAGTGATGCATCACACATTAGTTTGGGATGCGTGTTGATGCAAGAAGGAAAAGTAGTGGCTTATGCTTTGCGACAGTTGAAACCTCATGAGAAGAACTATCCAATTCATAATTTAGAGTTAGCAGCTATAGTGTTGGCATTCAAGACATGGAGGCATTATTTGTATGGGGAAAAGATGTCAAGTCTTTACGGATCATAAGAGTTTGAAATATCTGCTAGGGCAGAAGGACCTCAATTTGCGTTAGAGAAGATGGGTTCAGTTGCTTGAAGACTTTGATTATATGATCAACTACCATCCGAGAAAGGCCAATGTCATAGCGGATGCTCTTAGTAAAAAGATGGTACAAGCTTTAAAGGCAATGAGGGGGTACAAGTGATATCGGAAGATGAGGATGTATGTTTAGCAGAGATGCAAGCAGGACCTATGCTGTTACAAGAAATAAGCGAAGCACAATAGAAAGATCTGCAAGTACAAGAGTAGGTAAAGCAAGTTCAGGAAGGGTAGACAGAGAAATACTGGATTTCGCCAGAGGAAATGATATGTTTTGAGAATCGGATAGTGGTTCCAAGCACAGGAAATGTAAGGGAAGCAAAAATAAAAGAAGCTCACAGCAGTTCGTTTGCTATACATCCGGGAAGTACCAAGATGTACCTGGATTTGAAGAGAGTCTATTGGTGGCTGGGAATGAAAAGAGCAATTATCAGCTATGTGTCAAAGTGTTTGAATTGCCAGAAGGTGAAAGCTGAGTATCAGTTGCCATCGGGATTACTGCAGCCCATCAACATACCAGTATGGAAATGGGATTGGGTAACCATGGATTTTGTTTCGAGTCTACCTATGACTCGAAACAAACACGATGCAGTATGGGTAGTGGTGGATAGACTAACCAAGTCTGCTCACTTCTTACCCATACGCATGGACTATTCACTGGACAAGCTACTAGAACTATATGTTAGAGAGATAGTCCAGTTACACAGGGTACCATTGTCCATCATTTCGGATCGGGATCCAAGGTTTGCATCAAAATTCTGGGGAAAAGTTGCAAGAAGCTTTGGGTACCAAGCTACAGTTCAAAACGGCGTTTCATCCTTAAACAGATGGGCAATCAGAAAAGGTAATTCAGATCTTAGAAGACATGCTCCGGGCTTGTGTAATGGAGTTTGAAGGAAGCTGGGACAAGTACATTCTGTTAGCGAAATTCACCTACAACAATAGCTACCAATCAAGCATCAAGATGGTCCCTTATGAAGCATTATATGGTAGAACATGTCACACTCTAATGTGTTGGACATAGCTTAGTGAGTACAAAATGATTGGTCCAGAATTGGTAAGAGATATGGAAAAAAAGGTCAAGATCATTCAAGCTAGATTGAAAGAAGCCTCAGATCGTCAGAAGTTCTATGCGGATTTGAAGAGGAAGAATATTGAATATGAAGTTGATGACAAAGTGTTATAGTTTGCTACTACTTCTCTTCCTCGATCTGTCCAAATAAATCCTTCTGGAGGGTTCAGTTCATCCCAGAATTGACCAATTCTAGACTGCCTATCAACTGGCTCGAAGTTAGAACCTCAACTCTCTTGCTCATTCCCTATCTTTCTAACTTGTTCCTTTAAACGCTCTAATTCCCGAGTTAACGCTTCTATGGTCTCCTGCATCTCCTGCAGCTTATCAGAATCAATTATCACCCATTTTTGCTTCTTTGGTGGGAGCTTTTCTTTGCTTGCCTCCACCATAGGTTGCTTACCTTTATCTTTCAGGTGATCTTTTTATGCCATTTTGCCTATACACTCAATCAACAAACATTAATAATACTTATTGTAATATTCCCTAACTATTTCCTAGATCACTATCTTCTACCTACTCCTATTTAATTCATATACTATTTTTATCTTCCTAATTAGACCTAGAACTGGCTAAACCGATGCTCTGATACCACTAAATGTAACACCCCATATAGGTCTTGGGTTAAACCCAGATGGAATGCTACATTCTGTAACATTTCAACTCGACCCGCGAGCAAACCGAGGTGAAATGCTATGTTTACGGTTGAACTTCGGTAATTCCCTTTATTTACTATTTTATCGTATCCTAATTTTTGTGGGAACTTTCACTGGAAATTTACTTTTATTAAGACCATTGATTACTTGCATTCCACATCATAATATCCATTCTACACGCATTCACCACACAATCATTCCCATTCATGCAACATCATATCATATAATTAGTTATACAAGCAAGCATACAAACGTACCTACCTATTACAAATCCCAAATAAATACATATTTATAGTATTCTCCTATACTACTACCTATGGCTAAGTTATTACATCATAATATGTATATATCTAAAAACAAGTCCTATAGTTACGTACATGCCAAAAACTATTACAAAATATAATACTACCAAAGGTGCTGCCGGGAAGCTTGTTGAATGTTGTTGTTGTTGCTCCAAAATCTTCTATCAACTACCTACGAGATACAAAAAAAAATACATCTCGCTGAGCAACTCCTTGCTCAGTGGGTATATAACCATTTCAAGGAATTTTTCAATAAATTTTGAGAGAATATATAAAAAATTTGGAAACCCTTTTTCATAATTTAAAACATACATATGAAATTCAACAAACATTTGAAATCATCAACAATATCATTTGAATCTTATTTTAGTTTCATTGCTCTAAAGGCATGGTAGAACTATAACGATAAGACCTAGGGCTAATTTTGATCATTGAACGTAGCCGTAGGTACTCCAAGTAATTTCCATTTGGGTCATAGATCATGGTCGAAGCCATAGCTATGCCCAATTTCATCAAGATTGCTCATGTGGGTTATAGTACGTGGATGTTGCCATAGCTATACCTAATGTTACAATTTCATTTCACATGTAATTTCACATATCACTGCTTAGTTTGCCCGTATGTCGCGACACACCCTTATCATAGGGTTCAACTAGCCATATAGAGCATTAAATCATTTCTCATTCTTTCATATATTCTAAAATTAACATTTCACATTCACATAACTTAACATATGTATATTTTTATCACCTTTCCATTTTTCATGTGTTTCTAACATCATATAATGCTTTTCTTGATGTTTCAAAACCATTGAACGTTAAACAAAATCGAATGCATTTAATTCAACTGAAAAACAGTATTTTTAGGGACCCGTCGCGCGCGAGACACACTGGTTGCGAGCGAGACGGTCCCTAGCAAGTATGTCATGACCGAGACAATTGAGAAAAACAATTTTGGGCAAAAATGAGCCTGGGTCACGAGCAAGACATAGGTGTCGCGACACTTCCAGAGCCTACGACGCTCTGATTTCCAGACTGCGCGTCTTTCACTAAATGGCCATAACTTTCACGAGACACACTGTTTGCGAGCGAGACGGTCCCTAGCAAGTATGTCATGACTGAGACAATTGAGAAACAATTTTGGGCAAAAATGAGCTTGGGTCACAAGCGAGACATAGGTGTCGTGACACTTCCAGAGCCTACGACGCTCTGATTTCTAGACTGCACATATTTCACTATTTTGGCCATAACTTTCGTTTTACAAATCCAATTGGGGTGGTTCAAAATGTGTTAGAAAGCTAACATCTGTGGCTACAAAAATTTAGTTTATCACAAGTTCAAAAGAGATCATTTTCGTGGGTAAAAATCAGGTTTAACCACAAATAAAATGCAAGTAGCAATATATGTTCATCAACAAAGCATTAAATCTTAACAAACTTTAAAACAAAAATGGTTAGGTACCAAACCTTAGCTTTTGAGCTTTCCCACGTCCTAAGCAACTTTCTTTCCTTTATCTTTTGCTCCTTCTTGAACAACTCCTACAAAACACCAACTAAATCAAAACCCTAACTCATTCAACTCTCCCTCTTACAATACTTTCTTCTAACTCTATTTCTAACTTATTTTTACCACTAACCAACTAATTACCTTATCAACAATCACAACCCTAAATATTTTCCATCACTTTATCAAATTAGGGTTTTAAAATTCTTACCTTATTTAAGCTTCTACCACCTTCCTTAGGCTTGGTTAAGCTTGAAATGGCTTATTTGATCTTGCTAGGGTTTTGGGTGTGTGATGAAGAAGATAGAAATGTAAAAGATGAAGAGAAAAAGGAACTTTGAGAGAAAAAGGAACTTTGAGAGAAAAAGGAGGGTAGGTGGCAGCACAAGAAAGTGGAAATGAAGAAATAGGGTTACAACATTCTCCCCCTTTATATACTAAAATCAAAGGGTTGGGTTCATGGCCTTGGGCTCTTAGCCCAACTCTTTCTCTTCTTTTCTTTCCTTTTAACCATTTTTTTCTCTCACCATTTTTTTTTTCATTTACTATGGCCCATTACTAAAATAGGCCCAATCTCTACTTATTTGCCCAACTTAATAAAATTTCCACTCTTCCTATTTGCGTAACCAAGACTTTCACTTATTATTGCAACATTGATCCACCTCATCGATTCATAAGGCGACTTAGCTTTCCAATCCGCTTACCTGGTCCTAGGGATGTGACATGCTTACTAAATGCTTCACATAAAGAGTGGTTAGTGGCACCAAATATTATATCATTAACATAAATTTACATAACAAACAAGTCATTATTATGTTTATACACAAGAATTGTGGAGTCAACTTCGCCTTTTCAAAACTATTTTGAAGATGAAAGTTACTTAGTCTTTTATACAAGCTCTTAGAGCTTGTTTAAGACCATATAGTGCCTTATCATATTTATAAACATAATTTGGGAATTGGTAATATTCAAAATCAGGAGTTTCTTCAACATACACTTCTCCTCAATAAAACCATTTAAGAAAGCCTTTTTGACATCCATTTGATAAAGTTTAAAATTCACGTGACATGCAAATGCAAGTAATATCATAATGACGGGGGCAAAAGTCTCATCAAAGTCAATGCCCTTTTCTTGATTATATAGCCTTTAGCAACTAATCTAGTCTTATTTCTAATAATGGCACCCTTATCATTAAGTTTATTTCTAAACATTCATTTGGTACCAAAAACTTTGAAGGCATCAAAAGCTTCATTTTTATGAGCTAAAAAAAAATACCGAAGTATACTTAGAGTAGTCATCAACAAGGACAAATGCATAATGTATACCTCCTAAACTAGCAACTCTAGTAGGTCCAACTAAGTCGATGTGAATAAGCTCAAGGGGTTTAGAGGACTTGCTTCTTGGACTTGAATGAAGAGTGATGTTGTTTCCTCATTTGGCAAACTTCACATACCTTGTCCTTTTGGAACTTGATTTGAGGTAAGCCTTCAAGCAAGTCTTTCTTCTTGAGAAATTCCAAGGTATCCATGCTTCTATGCCCAACCTTCTATGCCATATCTATGAGTCCACATTGAAGGAAGCTAAACAAAACCCTTTCTCATTAGTAGTAGTAAAATTTAAATCAATGATATAAACATTCTCTACTTTTTGCCCAACTAACACTATTGAGTTATCATCCACTTTTGTGATAATGTATTGGGTAAAGTCAAAAGTAACTCTACAACCTATATCACAAATTTGGCTTAAACTCAATAGGTTGTGTTTAAGGTCTTTAACTTTAGATTCCTTACCAACATCTCCAATGCCAACAACCTTACCGGTGGCATTGTTGCCAAAAGTGAAGTGACCACCTTCCATTTGGATTAATTTGGAGAAGAGTTTTCGTTCTCCACTCATGTGCCTAGAGCATCCACTATTTACTACCCACTTGTTGTTCTCCATAGAGCTCTTTAGGCGTACCTCATTTGGAGACTCTTCTTGAGAGACCAAGCATCGATCGGAAGAGTCATTCTCAATTTCTTCAATGGCAAAGAAGCATAGGTTTGCAACTTCTCCACTCTCCTCTTAATAACACCTTTGTTGTGATCATCGTAAGACTTTCTTCTATCCTTGCAGAAGACAACCTTGAATTCAAACCTTCAAGACCAAATGGAGTTTCAGTTTGTAATTATCGCTTGTTGTGTTTAGACCTCCTATTATCTATGTAATAGACAACCTAAACATCAAAGATCAAATCAGTCTCTATTGCTAACTTGATTGCTAGGACGCCTCAAGAAATAGAACAAAGAAATAAAAGAACCTCTCAAATTGAAATTTAATAATAATAATCTATGTCTCTCCAGTGGCTGTTAAAATTCCCTTTATATAGCCAAAAGATTTCGGCTACAAAAGAAATAAATTATTCCTAAAACAACTTAAGGAAAGGATAATCCAAACTAAAATAGAATTTGGCCAAGTAAGGAAACAAAAATTCGGCTGACTAACTAAATAAATAAAAAGAAATAAACAAAAAGGCCCTAATTAAGTGTTGAGGCCCAATTTCATCCTCCCACGGCTTTGACATGACCATCTTCTTCCCACTTGAACTTGACTTGTCGAACAGGTGATATAAACCTGAGCGACTACGCTATGGATTGTTAGGCAAGTGCACCCATCATTCCGCAGTATAGCTACTAGAGTACCGAGTGTCGTATTGTTGGGTTTCCCATAAGCAATCGACGCAACTATTACTCAAAAAGCAAGTATAGATAGCAGCGAAAATTAAAAAATCTAACTGGGAAACCCTCTCTAGACCAGTTTCATTAAAGCAATTAAGCGTAGGGAGGATTAAAAATTACCTTTCAAGCGTGCTTTAACTGGATAGCTATATGCCTTCCTGTGGTATCCTTGTCAATCTGAAATGACTATAGGGATGCTAATGGCAGTCCCCTCTTCTTTCACACACACTAGGAAACAAAAGGGAGGACTGAAGTGTGCTAGCACTGAAGCTTATGAATGACTGCAGAACCATAAGTAGAAGAAGAGTCCTACCAATTGTTTTCTCACAAACGA
>CATIWJ010200824.1:0-11601 GCA_949640765.1 Croton laevigatus | reverse complement strand
CTAATTTTTAATTCACAGTGTCACCGTATTTTCCTGATGCCGATAAAAATTAAAAATTACTTCTATAACTAAAAATTATACTCAAATTACTCATCTCGACGTCTAAACTCAAAATTCGATATTTTTAACTTAATTCTTCTTCTAAAATTTTCCAATGATCAAAACATCCTCAAAAATATTTTATTGCTAAATTAGTCTTTTAAGTCAACATTAAGAATCAGAGTGTTACAGCAGCGTTCTTCTCAATTTAACCAACGTCAACAGTCCACGTCTGGGTATCAATCAGCTTTGGGACAAGCTGGATTTCGCCCTCCCCAAGGGCAATTCACTCAATCAGCCCCAGTTAATGTTTCGGGTGTTATTTGCCATAATTGTAATGGGGTCGGGCATTATGCAAGAGAGTGTCCATCGCCCAAATTAAACACTCAGAGAGCCCAATCTTACTCACAATCCAATCACACAACAGTAACCCCTTCGGACTCAACTTGGGTCATGGATAGTGGAGCTACTTATCATCTCACCTCCGATTTGGGACACCTCAACTTACATTCTGAATACTCTGGACCAGAAGAAGTTCATCTAGGTAACGGTTCATCTCTTTCTATCAAAAATATTGGTTCATCTTGTATTCCTATTAATGATAATAGTGCACTTCAATTATCACAAGTTTTACATGTTGCTGAATCAAAATCCAATTTAATTTCTATAAGTGCACTAACCAATTCTAATGATGTTTCTGTTGAATTCTTTAACAAATTTTTTATGGTAAGGGACCTGAATTCCAAGCAGGTACTTCTTCGAGGCCCGAATAGGAATGGACTCTATGCTCTACCCACAGTTTTGTCTTCTCCAATCAAGTCACATTTCACCTCTTTGTCCGCTTGGCATGAGAGGCTCGGACATCCGGCGTCTTCTATAGTTAGTCAGATTTTACGAAATAATAACATTCAATTTTCTAATAAGTCTGATCATCACATTTGTTCTAGTTGTGCGGTCAATAAAAGTCATCGTTTACCATTTCAATTTTCAGAGTCTGTTGTTGATGGTCCTTTGGATTTGATTTGTTCGGATGTTTGGGGTCCAGCCCCAGTTACTTCTCATTATGGTTTTTCCTACTATCTACTATTTTATGATCATTATAGCAAGTATTGTTGGATTTATTTCTTGCATTATAAATCTGAGGTGCTGAATATTTTCATTAAGTTCCGTTCTGTGGTTGAAAAATTTTTTGGTCGTCCTATCAAAGTTTTCCAATCTGATGGAGGTGGGGAATTTGTTGCCTTGAAAAATTATTTATCCCAAAATGGCATCTAAAATAGAATGTCATGTCCGTATACCCCGGAACAAAATGGGGCAACGGAGAAAAAACACCGTCATGTGGTTGAAACAGGTCTTGCTTTACTTAATCGTGCAAAATTGCCAATGTCTTTCTGGTCCAATGCATTTGAGACTGCTGTCTATCTTATTAATAGTATGCCATCTTCAGTTTTGAATCATATGTCACCTTATTTCCATTTATTTGGCTATCAACCTGATTACTTGTTACTTCGTGTGTTTGGTTGCTTATGTTATCTATGGTTACGTCCATATAATTCCCACAAACTAAATTACCGTTCTCGTAGATGTGTTTTCCTGGGCTATAGCAAAATCCATAAGGGCTATCGTTGTTTTGATCCTGTGTCTGGCAAATTTTTTGTCTCACGCCATGTCTTATTTGATGAACAGGTGTTCCCTTATCCGGAGTTGCGCCACTCTGCTGTCACTGATCCAAGTTCAGCTCCATCCTCGCTACCCACTATACCACCTATACCAGCTCCAGTCTTGCCAGACATCCATAATTCTAATATTCCACAGTCTCAACACAACGTTCTCCCGCAGCCTCCGACCTTAACACCTGATTCGCCAATCCCACCTCTGGCCTTACCTGTTAATACTCCATCTTCACCTCTATCCAATTCCCCTGGGCTCTCTTTAGTGGATGATTTGTAGAAATCTTCGGTGACTGGTGGAAATGCCCAACAACCTGATATCGGCACTCAACCAGCTCCTCTTGGTATGAAGGGAGCCACAGGTTCTACTCCACCACGGAGAATGGTTACGAGGCATATGACAGGTAAGCTGCCTCCTCCTCGTTCTTTCATGGTATCCATGGCTTCTCCAGACCCGACCTGTTTCAGTGAAGCAGTTAAAAGTCCATATTGGCGTAAGGCAATGGCAGATGAATTTTCTGCACTCATTTCAAATGGTACGTGGGAACTTATCCCACCATCTGAGGCACATAATATTATTGGCTGTAAGTGGGTGTTTAAGACAAAATTGAAGCCCGATGGGTCTATTGAGCGCTACAAAGCGCGCCTAGTTGCTAAAGGATTTCATCAAAGACCAGGTATGGATTTTCATGATACATTTAGTCCTGTGGTTAAGCCTACCACTATCAGATTATTGTTGTCTCTTGCTGTATCTTTTAACTGGTTTATCACACATCTGGATGTTTCAAATGCATTTCTTCATGGTGATTTGGATGAACCTGTTTTTATGACTCAACCCACTGGTTTTGTTGATCAAAATTATCCACAGCATGTTTGTCGTCTCCGAAAGTCCTTATATGGACTGAAATAGTCCCCACAAATGTGGCATAGGCGTCTCACACAGGCCTTACTTGCATTTGGTTTTAGTTGTTCACGGGCTGATGTTTCTCTTTATTTTCTACACAAGGGTAACTTGGTGCTTTTTTGCTTGATTTATGTGGATGATTTGTTGGTCTTGGGCAATGATAAGGTGTTAGCCACTACTCTTATTAGCCATTTGCAGTCTCAGTTTGCAATCAAAGATCTGGGTAATGTGAAATATTTTCTTGGTGTTGAAATCATTCGACGGAAGGATTGTATGTATTTGGTGCAGCGGAAGTACATCCGTGACTTACTGTGTAACACCCCAAATCCGTCTTACGAATAAGACAAACCGAGGTGTCACGTGTGTCATTCGACGGTACCCAGAACTTATTTTTCTTTTCAAAATGATAATTACACCAATAAATTACAATATAATAAATTATAATTGCAATTTCATAATTACTCTCATTTATAATCCTTCAGTATATGCCACGCTATAAAATTGATAAATCCTGACACGGCTCTGCTACACTGGCTCTTTCTTGACTTCTGACACCTGTCGTGTCGTCTCACTGCAACGCATTCCTCCTATACTTTTATCTTCTGACTATTCCTCGCTGCTATCGTCAAACTCGACGGACAACCGCCAGAAGTGGTCGGAAAATGTGAAAATCCGATTTGCAATTTGTACACGACTTTCATTCCGGCTATAGATCGGCGACAAGGCCTACATCACCGGAAAGCTCTCGTCGCAAGGATTCCGGATCAGGTCTCAGATCGTCCGTCCGACCACCAGAGCGGCCGGGATCTACGCCGGAAGCCATTCGGCGTCGCCTCCCTTGGGTCACCGAAAAACGGTGTTATCCGGCAGCAAGGCCTATGTCAAAAGGAAGCCCTTGAAGAGAGGAGTCCAACGATATCCTCGGATCGTCCATCCGACACCGGAGCTCGCCGGAAAATGGATTTGAAATTTCCGGCGAATAGTACCACGAACAGGAACTCGGAACTTTGAGCCGAGAGTACGGCTTGCTCCGGTGGTTGTTGATGACCGGGCCTACACCGGTGGACTCGCCAGAGAGGTGGCTTCGTGATGGCGGGCGAGTAGCAGCCGGAAAGCCGGCGGTGGCGGCGGTGGGAGTGTCGGCAGGCGGCTCCCTTCCATTTTCTCTTTCTTCTTTCTTCTCTTCTTCCCCTGTTTCCCGATTTCCCTTTTCGTTTTTTTTTTTTTTATTACCCTTTTAAATTTTTCCAATCTTCTTCTCTTTTTTTTTTATACTAACTTTAATAATAATAATAATAATAATAATAATAATAATAATAATAATTTTTAAATTACTTGTTTAAAAAGTTGAGTGTTACATTAATTATGTTGTTAAGTTGTATCGACTTAATTTAGTTGTTTTATGATGTATTTTGGACTTGAATTTTATTTCGGTTGAACCGATTATTTAAAAAACAGGTGCTGAATGATGTTAATTTTAAAGGGTATGAATTTCGGTTTTCCGTTAAACCGAACCGAACCGAACCGATAATTATCGGTTCGGTACACTTCGGTTCCACATACAATCGGTTCGGTTACGGTTTGCTCTTATCGGTTTTTGGTTTTCTTCGGTTCGTCACTATCGGTTCGGTTCGGTTCACCGAACCGAACCTGAACACCCCTAGATGAGGTATTAACGCTTAACAAAACTTGTTATCTCAATGAATTAACCAAATATTTGATTGAAAATGATCAAATATTTTGATGATCAATTGAAATCTTAAGAAATTAGTACGTGTACTAGTATATCAAATTCATTTATCTTAAATAAAAAACATGTGATTATGTATTAACACTTAACGAAACTTGTTATTTCAATGAATTAACTAAGTATTTGATTGAAAATGATCAAATATTTTGATGATTGATTGAAATCTTGAGAAATTAGTAGGTGTACTAGTATATCAAGCTCATTTATCTGAAATCATGAACATGTGATGAGGTATTAACATTTAACAAAACTTGTTATTTTAATGAATTAACCAAATATTTGATTGAAAATGATCAAATGTTTTGATGATCATTTGAAATTTTGAGAAATTAGTAAGTGTACTAGTATATCAAGTTCATTTATCCGAAATCATGAACATGTGATGAGGTATTAACACTTAACAAAACTTATTATTTCAATAAATTAACCAAATATTTGATTAAAAATGATCAAATATTTTGATGATCAATTAAAATTTTGAGAAATTAGTACGTGTACTAGTATATCAAGTTCATTAATCTTAAATGAAGAACATGTGATTAGATATTAACACTTAACGAAACTTGTTATTTCAATGAATTAACCAAGTATTTGATTGAAAATTATCAAATGTTTTAATGATCAATTGAAATCTTGAAAAATTAGTACGTGTACTAGTATATCAAGTTCATTTATCCTAAATCATGAAAATGTGATTAGGTATTAACACTTAACTAAACTTGTTATTTCAATGAATTAACTAAGTATTTGATTGAAAATGATCAAATATTTTGATGATCAATTGATATCTTGAGAAATTAGTATGTGTACTAGTATATCAAGTTCATTTATCTTAAATTAAGAACATGTGATTATGTATTAACACTTAACGAAACTTGTTATTTCAATGAATTAACCAAGCATTTAATTAAAAATGATCAATTTTTTGATAATCAATTGATATCTTAAGAAATTAGTATATGTACTATCTACTATAGTTATGGACAACATTTAGCACTTGTGGCCAATTATTAGAAAATGTGGCCACAACTATTAATATTTGTGGGCGATAAATCATCCGCTTGCGAGTTGCTGATACATTCACTGTCTGCATCATCTTTTATTGCAGCACCTTCTGAAAAAGTTGCTTCAACCAGATCTGGTGCCTCTATGGAATCATTATCGACAGCATCTCCTTCGGTAGCTTTTTTATCAGCATATTTTGAAGCTATTTTGGCCGCCATTTTATTAATATGACCACTATCTTCATCACCTGTGAATTAAGGAATATAGTCAAATATTGTTATATGAAAGACATTGCATATAAATTAAACTTGTTAACAACTTACTCATGCTGGCCACCACTTTTTTCTACTGTATCAGCTAAACAAAGTAAGTTATTAACAAGCTGAATAAAGTGGCCACTAATTTCCATACCTTGTCCTACTGCTTGAGAAGTGGAAGGAAAGTTGGCCATATCTTGATTTGCTTGGCCACTACTTTGCACACCCTTACCTCCAACTGCATCAGACGTTGGAGGAAAGTTGGCAACACCTTTAGCTTGTTGGCTACAACTTTCCACACCATTTTTTTCTAACTACATAAGAAGCTATAGGAAAGTTGGCCACACCTTGATATTTTTAGTCACACGTTTGGATCCTTCCACCTGCTGCTTCAGCTTCAGAAGTAGATGTATTTCCAAATTTGGAAGGTAGGAGGCTTAAAAGTTTATCATGCTTGGAAACTTTCTTATTTAACCGTAAAAGTTTGGCAAAATTATCAGCAACCTGGAGATATATCAGTTTGATGGTGCCATTGATTTCTTGAAGCTGCTGGAGCACTTCATTCCTTACAGGAGACTTTTGTGTATGGCCTACTTGGATGAACTCGCCACAACTTCAGCTTGTGCTCCCCATTCAATGACATCGCCTTCTTGAACATATTTCAGCATGTGCCTAGACTTTGCTATCTTATAACTCTTCACATAATTGGGAACAACTATCTCATTTGGATTGAGCTGATGCTTCTTCTCTTGACCCAACTCCACTCCACCATCAATTATAAGCTTTGAGATTAATCTAGCATAGGGTAAGTGCTTACCTATCTTATTACCAGTGTACTTTGCAGCAATCATTGCCCTATGCTTGTTTGCTATGTTTCTTATGATGATGGAGCCAAATTCAAAGGCTTGTGATTCGTAATGTGCCACAAAATTACTACCTCTTTGAGGGTAACATTATCTTTGGCACCCTTTTTGGGTAAAATGTTACCACTCATAATCAAGTAGAGGAGTCTTGGAATGGCTTTCATCCTAGTGGTAGGTAAGTCACGGTTATATTCCTCGGGAGTATTGGCTAGTTCATTTGTGGCAAACTTGTGGAATGTATACCCTTCAGGCTCTTTATATTTGTCCAGAACCGAGTGATATCCAATGAAGGGACAGTGTACCGCTTGATACAGACTAGACTCGGTAACAGTGATATCTAACCCTTTCACTTTGGACACTAGCACTTGACATTGTCTCTTTCCCACCTCTTCCTTTTGTAACAATAAGTTAGAATAAAAAACCCTAACTAATATATTATATACAACATTTGACAAACTAAGAAATGCTTTCATATTATCATAAAAAAATGACTCAAATCAATCCGTATTTTACTCCACTCTTTAAAATCTACTTTCTTTTCACACAATAGTGTCTCATTAATAAAAACGGTTTCAAACAATTTAGCACAATTTGAGTTTATGAATTCTGACCTTTTTCCACTGACTTTCTTACCCACTACTTCCTCTGGCTCTGAAAGGTTCACTGCTTCCTCAAAGATTTTTGCATCTATATTTTCTTCATTAGAGGAAAAAACCGCAGTATGAGCATGTTGCTAGGTTTTCCTCTGTTTTCTAGAGGTAGATGACTTTATATTTTTCTTCCTTTTAGCAGATGAATTAGATCTTAGGTTTTGAATAGGCTCTTACTCAGCATGACTGTCAGCATTAGAACCATCAGAGGAACGTTCTACCTCTGGTACCACCATTCCTGCCCTATTTTCCTTTACAAATTTACTTCTTATCTCCTTCATTATTCTTTCAGGCTCACCTTCAGGCGCCTCTTGTGTTTTCTTGTTTCCCCTTGTTTTTATTCTCGGTGGCATTGTTAAATGGAACGCCGGTCACCATTTTTGTAAGGAAAGGACGAGTTTTTACAGTTTAAAAGGAGTGGGACGAAAAACAGAGGAGAGACAGTTACGAAAACTTATGGGCAACTTTCAATTCAAGATGGAAATAACCCTAAACGCTTAAATTGTCACTGTTAAAAAAATTAAAAGGTGGCCAGGCCCTTCTGAAAGTTGTGGCCAATTGTTTGAAGTTGTGCCCACCGTTTTTAACTATTAACATATTTCTAAGGTAATAACTATTGTCTCATATAGTTGTTAGCAAGTTTAATTACTTGTAGCCAGTTATTTACCACTGTTTACTATAGCTGTTATCAAGTTTAATTAGTTGCGATCAGTTATAACACTTGCTATTTGCTATAATTGTTAGCAAGTTTAATTAGTTGTGGCCATTTATTTATCACTGTCTGCTATAGTTGTTATCAAGTTTAATTAGTTATGGCCAGTTATAACTCTTGCTGTCTGCTATAGTTGTTAGCAAGTTTAATTTGTTGTGGCCAGTTATTTACCACTATGTGCTATGGTTGTTAGCAAGTTTAATTACTTGTGGCCAGATATTCACTTTTCGACAGATAAACTTGGCCACAATTTATCTAACTTGCTCATAGTTTTTTAAAAATCAGTCTATTTTATTAAAATTCAATTCTTTCAGAAAAAAGTCAGACATATTCAGACAACTGTCACATCACTGTCAACTCTGTCACTCTATGTTCCTCACTAACTCAAAAAGCATCCCCACTAACTCAAAAAGCATCCCCACTAACTCAAAAATTATCCATTATTTAATTTATCACCGCAAAAATTACCCATTATTTAATTCAACAATCTATCATTGTCAAGAGTAATTTAAACTTTTGCCACTTCCCATTACACCTTAAACTTACCATTTTGAAAATTTTGGACAAATAAATAGAATGCCCAAAATAAAAAATTTGGACAAATAAATGAAACGGATGGAGTATATTTTAATTAAAAATATGGATAAAAACTTGTAAAATTGAATAACGAGTTAACACGAATATTATTATCAATATATAATTAACCAGATTAACTGTAACATCAATAACAATGAGAATATAAAATTATGAGTTAACGCGTGCATTAATTATAAACTATAGCATCAATAACTTGAATATAAAATGAGTTAACGAGTGAAAAAATACGCTATTGCAAAAAATACCCCTTCTATTTCTAAGGAATACTATAATTATTCATAATTTTTTAATTAAATTCGCATCACATTCTAATAAGGAATACTATTTTAATTATATAGTAGCCCATGGATAGTTAGGCATATTGAAACTAATTATATATTCGAACTCACATTTGGTATCATTATGACGAGCCTATTATATCAATTTTGAATTAGAAGCCCATGGGCACATTGAAGCTATCTCTAGATGTTCAATTATATATCAATAATTAATTTTAATTAATTAATCAGTAATATTACTTTTTTGAAATTGGGGTGGGAGGATTCGAACTCTAATACTTGGATTATAAATACATTTGCTATTAGGCTATGCTTTGACATGCAATTAATAACAATTATAATATATTAATAATGTAGTCCAATTAGGAGTAAGTACTAATATTATATTTTAATTAAAAATATGGACAAAACTTATAAAATTGTTTTTAAAATGAAAATAATATTTAATGCGAATATTATTATTAATATCTAATAACTAGATTAACTATAGCATTAATAACGAGTATATAAAATGAGTTAATGCGTGCGTTAATTTAATTAACTATAATATAAATAACTATAATATAAAATGAGTTAATAGGTGCAATGCATACTATTGCAAAAAATACCCTTCTTATTTCTAATTTTTTAGGATAGTTGCGTCTTTATTAAGTTATTAAATTAATTAATTAATAAATAACCATTCTAAGAGCATCCTCAATCCATTCTTTATTCAAGTAAAATTATCTATTTTGGAGAGCTAATCCAAAAAAAATATCTCCAATAGACTCTCTATATTTATATTTTAGATTAGAGAGTTGATTTGACTCTCTACATGTAAAGAGTCAAACCAACTCTCTACTCTAAAATATTTCAATTCCCTATACTATAATTTTCTCTTTTATCTTCTCAATACTCTCTTCTATTTTATTTGCATTAAATATTTATTGGATAAAGCAAGATCAACATTGAAAATATAGAGAGTCTATTGGAGACATTTGTTTTAAATTGGCTCTCTAAAATAGACAATTTTACTTAAATAAAGAGTGGATTGTGGATGCTCTAAGGAATTGAAATATTTTAGAGTAGAGAGTTGGTTTGGCACTCTACTCTCTAATCTAAAATATAAATATAGAGAATTTATTGAAGATTTTTTTTTTGGATTAGCTCTTCAAAATAGATAATTTTACTTGAATAAAGAGTAGATTGTGGATGCTCTTAGGATGTTTAAGTACCATTAGAGCCGTCAAAATTGAATTGAATTGAAGTGTCTATTAATTACTTATTTCATCTTGTTAGTTAGTTTATTATCTACACGAAAAAATTTAAAGCAATTACTGTAAAATTTTATTGTTGTTTGTTTAGTATTTGATAAAAAAAGTTTATAAATAATATGTTTTTCTATAATTTAATTGGTCCAAATGCATGAATACTACGTTAAACGGAAAGGAAAATTAGGATTTAGACGAGAATGTTTGGCTAATATTAATATTTCATTACCGAATTTTGACATAATTGTTAAAAAGTTATTAACATTTGACAATGTTCAACTAATAAGTAATTCAGTTAATTTTGGGGGTATATTTATAGAACATTATGTCAACCTTCTCATTTTTTTCGATTATATTTAGAGATAATATAAAAAAATTCACTATATTTTTACTATACAGACAAAAACCTCCCTGTATTTTTTTTTTCAACAAAAAAATTTTCATTTTATATTTTTGTTGACATTTTCATCCTTTTGTCTATTTTTCTGTTAAAATAACGGTTAAATAATCAAAATGTTAAATGTTATTTTACGGGCTGTTTTGAAAAATACAAGAAGTGAAGGACCAAAATGTAAGTTCATCATCTTCTTCCTTGGTAACCGGCAGAGGAATATTCCAATCATCGAAAAACCTCAAACTCGTTACATCAACAGATTCGTTAAACTACAAAAAGTTTAAAAACAAAATTACATTTAACAGATTTTACTTATGCTTGCTGGAATTTATCAAAAACAGTCCAAACTTTTACTGGAAAATACCCTACTGGAAATCCTCAACCAACCAACACAAACTCTACATCAAATTAAAGTTAAGGAGATGAGGATTCGAAATATACCTAAATCGGAGTCAGAGAATGACCGAAAGCCGTCGAAAATCTCATCGGAAAATTCTGACCATTGAACACGTTTTTCGTTCCGGTCGCAGATCGATGGCAAGCTTTGCATCATTTGAAAGCTCTCGCAGCAAAGAGTCTGAATCTGCCCTCATTTTAGTCTTCAGACCATCGAAGGCATAGAAAAGCTTATAAGCAGTCCGATCGTTCTCTCTCTTATTTTCGGTTTCTCTCTCTACTGATCTCTCCCTCTCTCTCTCTCTCGATCAATTACCAGAGATGAAGAAAAAGGTGTTGGCGATGGTGGTTGAGAATAGTCGGAGAAGAGAGAGAACGATGGTGCGGTGGTGAGTCTGGAGGCTGCCATGAATGCGAAGTAGAAGGAAGAAAAGAAGAAGAACAATAGAGTTTTAAGGTAAAAATGCAAAACGGTCCTTCATTTTTTGTGCTTTTTAAAAGGCCCGTAAAATTACATTTTTGATCATCCAACCGTTATTTTAACAGAAAAAATAAACAGAAGGAGGAAAATGTCAAAGGAAATATAAAATGAGGATTTTTTTGTTTAAAAAAAAAAGATAGGGAGATTTTTGTCGATATGGTAAAAACATAGAGAGTTTTTTTTTATATTATCCCTTATATTTATGAAATATTTTATTGAAAAATTTACAGAATGACTTATTAGTTAAACGATGCTAAAACTTAGTGGCTTTATAGCAATTAATTACGTCAAATTCAGTGATGAAATAAAAATATTAGTTAAATATGAGTGACTAAATCATAATTTTTCCAAATGG
>CATIWJ010200815.1:0-18862 GCA_949640765.1 Croton laevigatus | reverse complement strand
AATTTCTTATATGTCATGTCTATCATTTTGGTTGTCGAATTGACTTGCTGCTAAGAAAAAGAACAAATTTATTAATAAAATATGTTGGCAAAGCTGAAATCTTTATAGGTTAAATTGACAAGAAGAGATTAAAAATAGAAGTAAGCTGAGTGTAAGACAAGTAGCAGTCTTTCGCAAGAATATTTAAGAACAAAGAAGAAATAACTTGGAAACACAAAAAAGATGTAGAAAAGAACTAACCTTAGGCAGAGGAGGGACTACTAAAGCCTGGAAATTTTGAGCTGCATCATTCAAATTTGTGGTCTTTCATTTCTAAATGCATTACCTAATAATAATTATAGTAGTTTTGTTTGGAAATAAATATATAATGTTGTATGAGATGCATTATCCATTTTTGACATAGAAGACGTAACTACTCTTGATTTTTTTTTTTAATTGAATGAGTGGAAGTAGTGACGTAGCCAGGATTTGGGCCCCCGGCGAAGAATTCCTGGCTACGTCACTGGTCTTAAGTGGCATTTCCCCACTGTCACTTCTAAACCCTATAGCTTCATAAATTGGCAAACAATTCAAAACAACAAAACCTGAAATAAGTATATGCAAAAGGGGTTCTTCAGAATATCCATCTTTGAAAGCTTGAAATAAGCCATGAATAAGTGAAATTAAGTTAATTAAAGCCGTCATTGTAAGAGAAACAAACATAGAAGAATGGAATCCAAATTCAAAGATTCCTTGTTCATATCTTCTGCTTACTTGATCATCAACTGATTTATTTGTTACATTAAAATTGAAACTTGAGATTCCTAAGATATTCTTAAGTAAGAATTCAATTGAACCAAATAGGAAACATATTAATGCTCTTATATGCCATATTCTTTGATCATTCCACCAAGATTTGATTGACCCATTACCTATTAATATAAAATCAGTTAGATTTTGTCCATAAGCTCCAAGAAATAGTAATATGTAGAGAAAAAACCGTTGGTATTCTGATGTCTGCATCATAAAAATATTTGTCTCAAAAAATTAATACAAATTTATGAAAATAATAAAATTTTGGCAATAGTAAAATTTTGAAGTTTCTATACTATTTTTCCAAATACGTAATTTAAGATTCTAAATCTTAAATCAAGAACGTATAAAAATAAAAGAAAAGCTACAAATTATTTTGTACATGATCAAAATTCAATATTAAATTTTAAGGTATGATATTCAAACTCTAGTATAGATATCATATAGAAATGTAATTTCAATGGTTCAAAAAAAATTTAGTATCCACTATAAATAGTCTAATTTTCATAAAATTTTTATTATTATATTACTCGACAAACATCTAATAGATTATCGATACATGATCTATTACTAATGAAAAATTTCAAAGAATCAGTCTGTAGTAGCTGATTAAAGACCTCCACATAATGAGAGAAAGAGTATCACTCCTACAATAAATAAAGCAAAATTCACGCATATGTAAAAAGCAAGATTGCACAAATTTGATTGCAATTAGCTGAGGAAGGAAAGTGACCAGAAAGATTTTGGATCAAACATAATCCGTAACGATCCGGTATAAACTCGACCTTCCTGCCACCATTCGCAGGAGGTATAGTGCTAATTGACCTTCCTGCCACCATTCGCAGGAGGTATAGTGCTAATTGAGCTTGCCGTCATTGGGGCTAGTGATTGGTGATGCCAGCTGGTCCATTCCAATGGTGAACAGAGATGAAATGACAGTCAAAAAATCTTGATGAAATGTGTTCTGTTTTCACGTTGCCAAATTTGGAAATCTAGCTTTTCAAATTATATTATTTTTTCAATTTTCTTTTTCATTTTAATTTCCATTTATTTTTTTTAATAATAAAAATAAAATAAATAAATAAATAAATAAGAGCAAACATGTAAAAGCTCATAAAAATTGTTATATTTCGGTTTTTTTTTTTAAAATTAAAGTAGTATAATGAGCTATTTCCTATATTTGCCTATATTTTAAGTTCCAAAAATGTGGGACGAAATTGAAAATTACACAATCTGATCTCGTTCTATCTCGTACTCACTCCTAGTTGAAACCATATTCAACTATTCAAAAACCATTAATTCTTATTTGATCTAATCTGCTCCGTTCATTCCAACAACTTTTGTGCTTATTGATGGAATCATTCTTGGCAAGGACAAATTTTCTTTTTTCTTTTTGAAATTATCTTCAAGTACATATATATCCTGAAAGTATTTATAACATTGATTCTAAAAATGTATTTTATTGTTACTCTTTTTTCATTGAAGATAGATATATCAGTATTTGCTTCATAAAATAACAATCATAGCATTTAAGTTCACCAATCTAATAAATAAAATGTGTGCAAACAAAATTCTACTGGATTTGACTCTTATTTTACTACTGGTTTGCTGTTTTTAATTGGTTTTTAGAGCTTGAGAAGTAGTTTGGCTGATTAAAAAGTTGATTTCCTTTGTTTGATGATAAGGTGTTTTTCGTGTTTAGTTGCTTGAGGAAGGAGTGGAATAAATTTGTTTTTTTTTTTTTGGCAGAGTAAATGGGCAAATATTAGGTACCTAGTTTTATCAATATTTGTTAAAAAAAGTAGCTATTTTTATCTTCTTCTTTTTCACGAAAGAAACTAATTGTTTCAAAATTTGTTAAAAATTTAGATACTTTTATCTATTAGTATGTATTAACATATCAATTTGATTATCAAATAGATATTAGTATTAGATAATATTTGTTTATAATGTGGCGATCAAATTGGAGCATTTCACTCTCGGGTTAGAGATATTCTAATTTTAACAAATTTTTTTTTTCTTTATCATAGATAGTGATATTATTAATTCACACCAAGCATAAGTTCTGCTTGTACAAGATCATTACAAACAAAACCAAAATTAAGAGCAGCTCTAGCCAGATTATGTGCTAGATTATTACAAATTCTAAGAATAAAATATACATAGAACATAAGTACAAGTACTAAGCAAGTCTTTAATCTCCGGCACGATATCCATCACCTGATGATTTTTGCAAAATGGTTAGTCGTCAAATAAAAAAAAATTGCATCCGGTTCAAATCAATAAACGCCAAACAAAAATTCAAAAATTTTATTTCCAAGTGGTCACATACTAATAGAATAGGGGGAAAAAAATCAGAAACTTGAAAGCAAATACATAAAACACAATTTAAATAATGAGCATATACTTAAACTATAGATCATCGTCTTCTCCCATGTCTATTATATCCACTACGACCATCAGTTGATGGTCCATTATATCCACCACGACCATCAGTTTTCCTTTCTCCAATCAAATTTTTTTCTGCTATTACAAATAAAAAAGGAATTGCACTTAGTTATTAATCACGCATGGGATATAATTCTTATTGTGATATGATAAATGATTTAGATTTTTTAATACTAATAAACTTAAATTAATTTAAATTAAATACAGTATTTAAACACCTAGATTAACTTTTGGATGGGATCCAATTTGAAAAGAGAAGAGAAGAGAGAGGGTTCTTACTAGTTTCCTGACTCCATTTGCTTGTGCAACATCAATACTATAAGAAGCTAACAAAATGAGGAAAAGGATTGGAATTGCAAATGATGATACCCTCTGAACCATTTTTACAATATATATTTTTTTTCCCCTCAAGTTTGTGATGAAGGAGAGAAGACCTAAGGCAAGTATTATATACTAGAAAGAAAGTTTCATTTGGGTTGTCTTTTCTTGTGGAATTTAAGGAAAACACGTGTTAGAAAATTGTATCACTTTTCTTGTGCAATTTTCCAATTTGTGGATAAGTGTCTACACTTAAGAATATGACGCTCAATTTAAGGGTCAGAAATAAATTGAAATATGTCAAAAAAAAAATTAGAACGTTGATTTAAAAATTAAAGAAGACGAAAGTAAAAACTAAAATATTGAACTTTTTGAATTATTTAGATGTTTGGCAAAATAAGCAGGGTTAGAATTCTTGAACAAATTTATTTAGCTAGTTTGTATGCTTATATTATATGTATTAATTGTATGATATTTTTATTCTACATGGAAGTTTAATAAAAATTTAAAAATTTATATTAAAATATTTATACACTATTTTATATATTCAACTGTGTTTTTACGTTTCAAAAATAGATTTTATGTGTAATTTCTATTGATCTCTAAACAAATTTTTCGAAAAATAGTTTTAATAACCATTGTGATAATGATATCAACAAAAAATAATCATTAAAATCATAGCCGGTGAATAAAAACTTTTAATTATCTCATTTGATCACTGAGTCTATTTGTTTTAACAACTTTAGGTCTGAATCAAAATAAAATCATATTATAAAAGGAAAAAAATTATGAACTATTTAATATAATTTTATTATTAACAAACCTCACTTCTTTCGAATCATAGTTATCGATAACCAGTGAACCACAATTATCAGGATTGATTGATTTGTTGACTAAGAGCATTTCATATATTAAATATATACTAAATGTAAGCAAGATTTTCTTCTTAAATATCATCATCCTACGCCAGGTGGTGGATCAGGTGGTCTAGCCGGTAATGAACCATGGCAACAAACTTTACTTCTACTTTCTCCAATAATAGTTTTATCTACAATTATCAATAAATAAGCAATTGCACTTGTCATAATCACTCATTCAATATAATTAACCTTGCTTCAAGTCTTCATTTGGAGATTAATTAACAAACGCCTTCCTGTAGGAGCTAATTTAATTAGAAGAGTTCCTGGGAGCTCGAATGAATGTGTTTTTTGCAACAAAATTGAAAATGAACAATAGGGCTATGCATCGGTCGGGTTCGGTCTGACCAACCCGAAAATCGAAATTTTTTAATATTAAAATTCGAATCGAATCGATTAACCCGATTTCAGTTCAGTTCGGTTGGGCCCCGAAACTTTTAGCAAAAATACAAAGAAAATTATCGTTTTTTTTCTGTTCAACCCGAATTAACCCGAACCAAATTCTGATTTTTCTTAAAACATAAAATCGAACCGAACCAATCAACCTAACTAAACCGAACACGTCAGTTCGGTTCGGTCGGGTTGGGTTTCGCACACCTCTAATAAAGAACATCTTTTCTTTTGGTGTAACTTTGCAAAAGCAATTTTGGTTTGCTTCCCCTCTTGGGCTTTACTTGGATAGGATCCAAGGAGATTCTGCTATTAGTATCCTAAGTGAAATGTTGAGGGCTGTTAATGTGGACGGGAAAAGTGTGAAAAAGGAAGCCTGGATTGCCTTGATGTTATGAGCTATATGAAAGCATAGAAATGCAGTTATTTTTGACAATGCTAAGTTCAACTATCGAGATATGATCAACAATGCTATGTCCTATTGGCATGAGTTTACTGAGGTGATGCAAACCCAGCCTTCGGTTAGCTCCAATGCAATGGTACAGATTTAGTCATGGTTTCCACCAACTAAAGGAAAAATAAAGCTTAATGTTGATAGTGCAGTGAACGAAAATCAAAAATTGGGAGCAATTGGGGTGATAGTACGAGACTATTTGGGTTTGATTATAGATTGGCATGTTAAGCAATACCATTTCCTTCAAAATCCTTTAATTTTAGAGGCTTTGGCTGTTCGATAAGCAGTGAAATTTGTGAAAAAGAAAGAATGACAAAATTGTATCATTGAATCAGAATCAAAATGGTTGTGGAAGTTGTCCATGGACACCATAACTTACACTACTAAGTGATGGATGTTGTGCTAGAAATTTAAAACATGCTTATCTTTTGCTCTTCATCTATATGTGTATATATTCCAAAAACTTGCAATACTCTAGCTTATAAGTTGGCTAGATCTTCTTTAAGTACCGACTTTGCTTGTAATATTTTGGCACAAGCAGATTTTTTGCTTGGCCCCAATTAATCACCCTATCTATGTTAAAAAAAGAAACTTTTTACCGCTTCATAAAACTAAAAAATTATAATGGAATTCAATTAATTATTTTCGTTAAAATTTTATTTTCTAAATGACAATTAAAGAGAATTTTAATATTGGATGTTTTATTTATATAGAAAAATTTTCTTTTTAGAAAAGTTAAAATTTAAGTTTAATTATAGAAGGAAAATTTAAACTTAACATGTATGGACTCAATTCACAAACATTTTTCCTATGGGTACAATAAAAAATTTTGTGGTAAAAATCTTTTCTTCTTAAAATTTGTATTTATTTCTATTTTTCAATCTAAATAGAATGGAGAGTATTTATTTTAAAATGAATAAAATAGTGAGACACAATTCATGAGTAGGGGTGATTCAATTAGTAAGTGAAATTTAGAGATGTCCTTGTTGGACTTTATGCAGATAATATAGATATAAAGAAATTATTATATTGGATAGATGTCACTATCGTTCATTTAATTTTTGTGGTGGAAAATTGTATCATATTTGCAATTTTTCCATTTTCCAATTTGTTGACTTTCAAAAATTGTATCTAAACCAAAAGATTTGGGGAAAAAAAAAAAACTTAAGCGTCTACCGAAAAAAAATTGCACCCATCCTTTTCAAAAATTGGATAATAAATCAAACATTTCAATTTTTAATTATTGAAAATATTTTAGTGTTTTTTAGAGAATAGTAAAAAATACTCTGAACATTTCAAATGATGATTCCATATGACAAGTAAATTATTACAATTTTTTAAATTTCGTAATTGTTCAATATATTTTAATTTATTCTCCAAAGTTTAACCACAGCCAACATTCCAAATAATAAATAAATAAGAAAACAAAATTATTTCTATAAATAAAACAACAATACTCTCAATTCTCAAATAAAAATTTCACAAGATAAAACAAGAAACCAAATAAATACAAGTGAAAAACATAGTCTTAAGTGGCATTTTCCCACTATCACTTCTAAACCCTATAGCTTCATAAATTGGCAAACAATTCAAAACAACAAAACCTGAAATAAGTATCTGCAAAAGAGGTTCCTCAAAATTCCCATCTTTAAAAGCTTGAAATAAGCTATAAATAAGTGAAATTAAGTTAACTAAAGCCGCCGTTATAAGAGAAACAAACATAGGAGAATGGAATCCAAACTCAAAGATTCCTTGTTCGTATTTTTTGCTTACTTGATCATCAATTGATTTACTTGTCACATTAAAATTGAAACTTGAGATTCCTAAGATCTTCTTTTAAGTGAGAACTCAATTGAACCAAATAGGTAACATCTTAATGCTCTTATGTGCCATATTCTTTGATCATTCCACCAAGATTTGATTGACCCATTACCTATTAATATAAAATTAGCTAGATCTTGTCCATAAGCTCCAAGCAATAGGAATATGTAGAGAAAAAACCATGGGTATTCTGATACCTGCATCATAAAAATGTGTCTCAAAAAAATTAATACAAATGTATGAAAATAATAAAATTTTGAAAGTTATTGTAAAATTTTGAAGTTTCTACACTATTTTTCCAAATTCGTAATTTAAGATTCTGAATCTTAAATCAAGAAAGTATAAAAATAAAAAGAAAGCTACAAATTATTTTGTACATATAATCAAAATTCAAAATTAAATTTTAAAGTATGATATCCAAACTCCAGTAGATATGATATCCAAACTCCAGTAGATATCATATGGAAATGTAATTTCAATGGTTCAAAAAAATCTATTATCCACTATAAATGGTCTAATTTTGATAAAATTTTTATTATTATATTACTCAACAAACATCTATTATTGATAAAGGATCTATTACTGATGAGAGATTCCAAAGAATCAACCTATAGCTAATTAGAGACCTCCACAAAATGGGAGAAAGAGTACCATTCCGATAATAAATAAAGCAACATATTCCGATAATAAATAAAGCAACATTCACGCATATGTGGAAAACAAAATTGCATAAATTTGATTGCAGTTGAAAGGCGTACCTTTGGGAAAATATAAACATTGTTGAGAAGAGCAAGCTGAGGAAGGAAAGCATATGTTAAGATTGGAAGAGTCCATCTGGCCTGGACTGTGCATAATTTAAGACCATTGATGGTCCAATTTTCTTAACACCATAAGTTATTGGGCTTTGTTTACAAAACCCAACTTGAAGAACCCATGAGTCCATCTCTTTTGTTGGCTAAGCAAATCAAGCAAGGTGATTGGAGCATCCCCTAAAAATACTGCTCTTTTTGGGTGGCAAAATATAGATTTCCATCCTTCACAATGTATCCGAAAACCGGTTAAAAAATCTTGAGATAGTGATCCATAGCTAAATCCTATCTGCCCATTTGAAAACCACAAAATCAAATAAACTTTAATCATGTCTAACATATCACTCATATTTTTGAAAATGTCTTTCATGTAAAGAGGTTTGTAATTGTGCGTGAGCAATTTGAAATAACTTTTAGCATTTTAATGCTAAATAAATATATAGTATTTGGTAAAATAATATTTTAAATGTGGTTGAGAGCTAATTGGTAAACAATTTGTCATGCATCCAAACGGATGGAGTTCGAATCTCCTTTCCATATTCGGATACGTAAATTAATATCTATGATAAAATAAATACTATCTTAAATAATTTTCAGAAGTTAAAATAGTGTTTTATTAAAATTACTATGTTTAAAATTTGAATTTCACCAATTTATATAAAGTTACTTAGATAGTTAAAAAGTAATAAAATAGTTAATTTTGCTTAGCATTACTAGTTAAAAAACATTGTAAAGAATTTTTTTTAAGATCATGAAAAGTAAAGCAAGACGATCTTTGAAAAATGAAGAGAGTAATTAGTAAATTAGTTAACTTAGAACTTAATTACCTTTGTGCCCCAATTAGTATTGTTCTCATAAGTGCAACTTGCAACTAGATCAGCCAATGTCAAAGTTGATTTTGATTGGAGAGGGTTGTCCACAACATGAAATGGGCCCAACTCAGGTATCTCATGTGGCACCAGAGTTGATGGGCTTCCAAAGAAAACTCTTCTAGAAAAGAAGCATCCAGATCCAAGATAATGGAGCCCCATTAGCCCATCAAAGCCCATTAGTTGTATCTCATAGAGACGTTTATATGCACAAGCATGTATATCATCCTTGTTAATTCCATGGAATTTTTGAGGAAACTGCACAAAGCCTAATTTAGACCTTATTGTAGGGTTAGGGTCACAAACAACAAAGGGCAAGCAATGGAGTTTTAGGATCATTTGAATACATGTCACAATCTTATGTCAATATGATTGGTGCATTTGTCATCGTATAGATACCCTTAACTATAAAAGAAAAAAAAAGAAATATTAATTATAATTTAAATTCCGTCAAAATAGGTATACATTCGTAGCCAAATTACCATGTGATGTCAAATATTACCATCATTTCCAATCACACAATATCAAAGTATATATACTTATACCAGCACACACATACAAATATATCTACCTATTACAAATCTGAAATAAATACATATTTATAGTATACTCCTATACTACTAGCTATTAACTAAAGTTATTACATTATAATAAATATAATAATAAAAAAGTCCTAACTTTATGTACATGCCAAAAGCTATTACAAAACATAATACTACCAAAGTATTGCCGAGAAGCTTGTTGAAATTTGTTGTTGCTCCAAGATCTTCTATCAACTACCTACGATATACAAAGAAAATATATTGCTGAGCAAACACTTGCTCAGTGGATGCTTAACCATAACATAGCACCTTTACAATCCTAACTTTATATACATGCCAAAAGCTATTACAAGACATAATACTACCAAAGTATTGCCGAGAAGCTTGTTGAAATTTGTTGTTGCTCCAAGATTTTCTATCAACTACCTACGAGATACAAAGAAAATATCTCACTGAGCAAACACTTGCTCAGTGGATGCTTAACCATAACATAACACCTTTACAAATCATTTTCTTTAAAGTATAGAAAAGTATAAAATCATTTTCTTAGTTAAAATATTCATATAAAAACCATCATACACATGAAAATCATCAAATAATTAACATTTAAACTCCATTTATAGTTTAGCTCCACTGGCTGGTTAGAACTTTAAGATAAGGCTAAGGGTTTTCATTGGGTTATAGATCGTAGCCGTAGCTACTTCCAATATTTTCATCATCATTAACATTTCAAGATGGGTCATAGATCGTAGCCGTAGCTACTCCCATTGTTATCATTTTATTTTTTCATTTCACAATATCACAATATCATAATAACATTGCGCAGTAAGACCGTATGTCGCGACACACCCTTATCATTGGGTTCATACTAGCCAAGTAAAGCATTTCTTTATTTCTTATTCATATGTTCAATTCCATAATTTCACATTTATATTCCATACATCAATGTCAATGTATACATATAGGTTCAATATCACATTTACCACTTTTCTATATCTTGAAGATAGTATTTGACTAGGCGTGTTCATGAAAAACCGTAAACCGAAAAATTGACCGAAACCGAACCGAACCGAAACTGATTAGTTCGGTTCGGTTTTCGATGCAGAAAAAGTGTAAACCGAAAATTTCAGTTCGGCGTTCGGTTTGGCTCATTTGAAAACCGAACCGAATTGAATCGACCGAATCCGACCAAGGCCACCTGTTCTGGTTTGAATCTAAGTTAACCTAACCTAAATAAAACACTACATAGCACCGCATCCTCTCATTTTCTTTCTTTTCTTCTTCTATCCATCACCCACCCAGCCGCGCCGCCCCACTCCCTTAGCAGCAGCCTCTCTCCCGAAGACCGGCGTCGTGACCCGCCACCGACCGACCTGCATCGTGCTCCGCCACCGACCGATCTCCTTCGCCATTCTTGCTTGCCTCTGCAAGTCTCTCTTCCTGTCATCTCCTCAGCAGCAGTCTCTCTCCAGAAGACCGGCATCGTGCTCCACCACCAAAGACCGGCATCGTGCTCCGCCACCGATCGATCTCCTTCGCCACAGCCCGTTCGTCTCCACGATCTCTCTCCCCGTCATCTCCTCTACCCACTGATCTCAATCGATCTTCATCTCATCCTAAGGATTTGCAGCAAGAGATTACTGATGGAGATGTTGAGGTGCCTCTCGATTGAGAAATTCCTTAGCTATAGTGAGCTATTTCACCCTTTTTTTTTACTCTTTGTTTTCGTTTTACAAAACAGAGAACCTTTGCTTTTATCTAATTTGTGCTTTTGGATATTTTTGATATTATTTATTTTGAGGTAATTAGATGATTTGGAGGAAGTTTTTCGTAATCTATGATCATATTTTAATGTTTTGCATCTAACTTTTGTTTGTGGTTATTGAATCTTCTGTTTGCTTTCATGGTGATTTATACAAATCTGTATGATGTGTTTATTTTAGCAATATGTTTCGAAGATGGGATTCCAAATGGAAGTTTTGTGAAATTGGTAGTCGAATATGTTTAGTATTACTATTAGTAGTTGAATATGAAAGCTCACCTGTGTACTATTCTTAAGGTTGAGACTATATTTTTTGTCCTCTCACACTAATTTTTGCATTACTAATTTGTGCTTTTAAATTTCGGTTTTTGGCCGAACAGAACCGCACCGAACCAATAAAATCGGTTCGGTTTCTGATCAGTTTTATACAGTTTCGGTTCGGTTTTCTGTCTTTGTTTTTCGGTTCGGTTTGAGCTTATCGGTTTGGTTCGGTAAACCGAACCGCACATGAACACCCATAGTATTGACATTTCGTGTCATTTAAATTCATCAATCATTGAAAGAAAATGGGTAAAAACACGTTTGAATGCATAAATTTGGCTTAGGGAAATCAACTCGGGCGAGTTCAATGCAACTCAGGCGAGTATTTTACTTCTGGAGTGTGCTGGACACCCAACTCAGGCGAGTAGGAGCCTACTCGGGCGAGTAATATGCTTCTGGTCAGCTCGGGCAAGTTGTTTTTGGAAACTCAGGCAAGTTGTCCCAGAATTTTAGACTGCGCGCCCTTCAGTATTTTGATCATAACTTTCATTTTACAAATCCGATTGAGATGATTCAAAATGCGTTGGAAAAGCTAACAAAAAAGGCTACAAAAAAGTCTTCTACCACATTTTCAAAATAAGTCGTTTTCTAAGGTAAAAACCGGGTTGAAGTTCAAGTTACAGTTTTTTATAAAACCAAATGTTCATTTTCAAACCACAATTTTTATCCCAACACAAAGCAAACACAATATCCTCAAGCATGCTCACAAACAACTTAAAAATAATTTAAAATGTATGGTTAGAAGCACCAAACCTTAATATTTAGAGCTTCCATAAGCCCTCAAGCAACTTCCTTTCCTTTAGAATACCAAATTAATTTCTGTTGCTCTATTGCTACAGAATAGTGACAGAACATTATTTCTGTAACTATATAGCCTCAAATCAATTCAAACACTATGTTTGTATCTATTCCGTCGCAAAATAGTGACAGAAACTCTTCGGACCATATATCATGTTTCTATTTAGACCTTTTGTTTTTAGTCTGTAATGAGAATCAACGTATTGCATTTAAAGAATTTTCTTTTCTAGAAGATGTATGGTACCAGAACATTAAGGGCACCAGCCTTAAAGTGGTGGGGTGTAGTATTGCTTTTCTCTCTTGTGACATAAATGAAGTTTGGCATTGATGACCAGTAAAGTCTTTGTCCTTGCTATTATCTAACAGAACCTGCAAGTACATAAAAATGAAAAGGATTTACCTATATTCTGTGTATAAGAGCATTCTTAGCAAATTAATTAAATGTTAACATTACATTGATAAATTAATATGTAATTGCTTATGATTGGATTAAATTGAAACCTGAATAATTGTGGGATGATCTTGTCGAGTGAATTTATCAGTCCATTTGTTGAAGACTTTGTGTTCTTCCGCTCCATTGATAAACTCTGCATCAACTTTTCCTCTCTCAAGAACATGATTTATTTTCAATTTCAAGCTCTCGTACATGGTCTAGAGTGTGCCCAATCAAAAACATGAAAGTTAAAAAAAAAAAATTAACATATTATTATAGACTACAGCTCTTCCGCAACAGTTTGTCAAGTAGGTAAAATGCTAAATGCTATTCTTTTACCATTTAGTAAAATAACTTTTTCTTAATTCTTTCAAGTATGTTTTCTGAAAGTCTCACTCTCTGTTATTTTAGACATATAGTTTATCCATTCAAAAACACTCATTCAGACCGTATAATAATAACAAAGAAATTTTAAGAAAATGTAATTGGTCGACAGTCCAATAAACGCAGCACATCTTTGATTATATATGTATAATTTACTGAATTTAGTAACTTCATTTCTAGGGAGAGCCTTAGGATAATGATTAACAGATGTTAAAAATTGGAAAATGACAATAGGCACAGCACAGAACAGTCTTCATATACAGTACATAAATGCAATTTGCTGTGTAAATTAATCTATTAATCTATACATTTTTTTTTTAACAATAATCTATTAATCTATACATAAAACATATAAAAAAGGCAAAGAAATTTCCAACTAAAAGACAGTCTTTTTTTTTTTTTTTTCACACTAGAAGGCACTGTTACACAGAGTTCAATGAGATTATATAACTGAGTAATTGACCAATCTATTCTGTCTTGTGGGCCTATTGTATTGAGTAGATTCCAGATTAAATTTTAGTAGTTTGTTTGAAAGTTTTGGCCTTTGTCGTTGCCTAGCCACTCTGTCGGCGGTTTTTTTTTTTTCAACTAGTACTAGATATTAATAAAATGGATCAAAATATTGATTAGTGAAGAATTATCCACCAAATTAATGATAATTTGATTGGAAAAAATGGATGGCTTACGTGTAAAGGAACACCTCATTTTTGTGCTACATTCACCAAATTGATAATTAGCTATTTAATTGAGGGATAACGAAAAGAAAAGCTACAATTAGGTATATTTGGTTGGTAACTAGAAATGAAAAAACAGGAATAAGAAAAATGAACCGATCCATATTTTCATTTTATACAGCTTGAGTAAAAAATAATTGACTCAAATTCGGATCATTTCAGAAATATAGTCTAAGTATGGATTTAAAATACATCCAGCTCGACAAATATAAATATGTTGAATTCAGGTTTTAGTCATGTAAAATGGTGTCAAAATATCGTATAATTTTTAAGAATGTTTATACAAATTTTAAAAATTTATTAATTCTTATAAATTTTTTGTTTTCTCTATCAGATAAAAAAATATTTCAACAAATTGTTGCTAACTTTTCCTTTTTCCCATTTGATGAAAAAAAAAAATCCTAAGTATTTCTGTTAACATTTAATAATTTTTATCAAATATTCTCATTAACTCTAAACCCACTCGGTTCCATATTCAAAAGTTAAAATTGTTTACCAAAGAGAAAAAAAATGACTCATACTCTAATACTTATATAAATTAGTTTAAACTTTATGTAATTTATTTTGTAAAAATATATATATTTTTAAAAATATTATATTTTGACTTTATTTTCAAATATTAAATATATAGAAGTCTCGTTTTGATGAATAGAACATAACTTTAAAATAAATTGAGACAGCCTACCTAAGTCTATTTATATTAATGTCAACTAGACTCCGTTGATGAGCATAGTAAGGTAGGTTTGTAACCAAATAAACTAAAGGAAAAAAAAGAATTCAGAACTAAACTCCGTGGCGGGATGAACTACCTAGCCTAACGCAAAGGTGTGGTGTTTAAGATCCATACTATTGGATTCAATTGAACCTACACTTCCCCTCCCTCATTCTAATTGTTGTTAAAAAAAAAATCAGCAACATGCTCAACTTAAATGTGTTGTAAGCTTGTCAAGCTCCAGCGTTTATTAAACAAGCTAGGAAGTTTGGTTCAGAATACTGAAAATGCCACATTCATTCATTAAAACAATTCAGAATGCGTACCTTAATCTTTTCACTATCAGGATCAAAATCCTGATTGGATTTAAAATAAGCTTCAGGGCTCCTATGTACCATTCCATTCTTCCGGCAAAATGGCAACCAATGGCCGGCGAATTTCGCCGCTTCCATTAAAGCAAATAAAGTGAAGGCTGAGCCGCCATCATCCGACACATAAACAGGAATCTTCTCCACCGGATAATCATAAGCCATTACTGATAAACTGTATTTAAAAGACTCACCAGAGGCTCTTTGTACGTATCTGCAGTACATATAAACACATCCACACCAGAAAACGTTTATTTTTTTCTAGAACTTTCACCAGATTTTCAGGGAATTGTTTTCGATAAACTGGAGACATCCGTGTAGACTGCGTGTTGATCCACATGAAAGCGAGGATTAGATTGGAGATGAGCAAAATTAAGGTTACAGAGAAAGAGACGATGGAGGTGTTCGATTGAAGAATAAGAGTTTTGAGGTGGTGGTAGAGAAGAGCTAGAATGGCGGAAGCGTAAATTGAAGCAAATATACGGTTGAAGAGTGTTCGAGGAATGGATTTTACTGTGTGGAGTGGAGGTGGATTGGTTTTAGCCGCAGCCGCCATTGTTATGGGTTTTCCAAGGTTTTAATGCTTCGGGTTTTGCTTTTTTGAAATGTGTATTTATATTGAAAATTTGAAACAGATAAGCAGAAGATAAGCAGAAGAGGTGGCCTAGTGGTAAGGCACCTCTTTTCTGGTACCTCAGGCCCGAATTTGAGATTTATCGATCCTTTTCTCCGTATTCCCAAGTAGAATAAGATAACTATGTTAAAAAAAAAAAAAAAATTTGAAACAGATGATAACTGAAAGGAAGGTTGTTTCATGGTTAGTGGACGGTGATAAATAGTTTGGAATTAACCATGGTTGATATTTAAAAATTTTAAAAAATATATGATTCTCTTATAAATTAAATTAAATTTATACCAGAATTTATATTTATAAAGCGTAGTTTTAAATCATTTTATATATAATAAATTATTATTGTTTAATTTTTTTTACAAAATTATTATTGCTTAATTCAAAATACTAAATTAATTTCCAATTTTCTCCTAAAAAGATCTTTTTATTTTCTATCTACAATGACAAACAACAACAAAGTCTTAGTCCTAAACAAATTGGGGTCGAATGTATCGATTCTCCAATAATTAAGATTTTCAAACATAACGAAAGCAATCATACAAGCCTAGATATTTTTCATAACATAAATTTTACATCTCTATTCAAGTCTGTTATGAATCAAATTTGTATCGATATCTAAGACTTATAAACATCTAAATATTATCTCCTTGTAAATACTCTTAAGTCTTGCTCGACCCCTCTTGGACCATTGACTATCAAGTTCTCACACTTACACATCTTTAAATTTTCAATAAGTTTTATCTAAAAATTGTAGTATAAATTAATATGATTCGCTTTGATTAACTTCAAAATGAATATGTTCGTGAAGGATATACAACCTAAACTAGTTAATTTAGTTGAATTGAAAGTATATTTTTTAAATCCAACTAGACTGAATTATATTCAATTTAGTTCGGTGTATCATTGCCAAAAAAGAAAAAAATAGTATTAAATTTTAGAGCATCCGTAGATTAAAAAAACCGATCAATCCAAATCATTCATTTGATCTAATATCATGGAATCCAAATCAAATCGAATCAGTTTGTTTTCGTATAAACGAACATTTCTCACCCTTGGGAAGCGAGTAAGTAGCTAAAGTTTTTTTTCATTTATTATTTTTTTAATATATATATATGCGCGAGTAACAGTTCAAACCACAAATCACATAGCATTTTGTGGTTTACCTAAATTATACTACCTTCGTTTTTTTAATTTCTTTACATTTTAAAAGCTATGATTAGATTCAAGTTTGGTATTGAAAGTTTGATGAGTTCGGTTAAATAGATTAAAATATTATTTACATATAACTAAACTACAATAATCATATTTTATAACTAACCTAAACATATTTGAATATATCTAACGCAATCCATCGAACTATCAATATCAAACTTGAATGTAATTATACCTTTTAAAATATAAAAAAATGAAAAATACGGATGTAGTAAATTGAGAATTGCACAGTGGGTGCGATGCGGACGATTTTATGATCGTGTATTATTTTCCTCACCCCTAATAAATGAATTTACATTATTATATTTACATTATCAAGATTCTTTATGAGAAAAGGAATATACCAAAGCGTTTAGCGTAGGAATGGGCGTGGGGGCAGGGATACATTTCCCATTCCATCCCACATATATAATTTGTTCCCTATTTCCATCTCATTCACGGGGGATAATTTTTCCCATTCCCATCCCCATCCCCATGGAGGTCCCCATTTTAGTGAGGTTCCCCAATCGCCATTTCAAATTTCAAAAATTTATTAATATTACTTTGTTCTCCATCTCCATATTATTGATGAACAATATATTAAAAATTCAACTTAACCTAATTTTTATGGAATTAATAAAAAATTATCAAAGTTCCTGTTTGAAGCAATACACAAAATAGATTTTTGTTCTAAAAGAGAATAATTATAAAAACTCGACTTTATATACAACATCACCAAAAATCAAACCCAAAAACTCAATATCAATATCACGACCATGTTTTGATAAGAAAATTTAAAAAAATTAAAGGGAAAAGCAAAATAAAAACCTCAAAAAGTGTTACTGAAATTTGTAAACAGATTGGAAACTTATTTTATACTAACTACAACCTATGGCTAATCACATTTGCCTCTCCTTTTCTTTTTCTTAAATTAATTTTTTTTTTTTTAATAAATAACACCAAAAAGTATAAAAAACAGCAAATATAAGTGCTAAAAAAAATAAAGTTTTGCACCTAGAATTTTATAATTTTTTTTATCACATATTAATATTACTATTATTTATTAACAACAACAAATAATAAATAATTAATTAATTCTAAAATCTAATATATTAAAATATTATATATTAATGGGTCCTCATGAAATCAGGAACGGAATTTTCACGGGACGGGAAGTATAAAATTTATTCCCACCTCACTCTATTTTCGCTAATGGAAAGAATCATATTCTGTTGGGAAAAAAAAAATAGAAATTAGGCAGATTCCAACGAGGAATAGAAAATCCGCGCCACTAGCTTTAAATTGATGAGGTATTGTCTTGCTTTTCTGTCTCGAAACGTACATCATGTTTCGCATTTTATGGCCATTGATGTCTCTATTCTTGCTATTATTTAATAAGACCTGTTCGGCAAAAATAATTATTTTCGTCGCACTTGCTGCTGCTTTTATATATTTTGTTTAAAACAACCTTAATAAAACTAAAAATTCTTAGACATAATAATATAATAAAACTAAAAATTCTCAAACAATTAATTTTGTTGAAATGAATTTGATACCTGAATTACCGAGGGACGATCTGCCCGTGTAAAATCATCGGTCCATTTATCGAAAGCTTCAAGCTCTAAGGATCCACTTAAGTACTCACCATCAACCTTTCCTCTTTCAAGAACTCTGTCTATTCTAAACTTCATACTTTCATACATCATCTCAGTAAAACAAATTAAAAACAAGAAAATCCGAATCCGAATTAGTTAGCTCTTAGTTTCACGATCATCACCGGATGAGGAGATACCAGATTCAAACCTACCAAACAATATAAAATAAAAAACTAACCTTAATTTTCTCAAATTCCAAGGAATTACAAGGTTGACCCAGTTGGAAATAAGCTTCAGGACTCCTGTCTACTAGCTTATTCTCCTTACAAAATGGCAACCAATGGCTAGCAAATTTAGCTGCTTCCATTAAAGCAAAAAGGGTCAAACTTGAGCCACCATCATCTGAAACATAAACAGAAATCTTCTCTGTTGGATAATCATAAGCCATTACTGATAAAGCTGTATTAACTAAGCTTATCGGAGGCTCCTTATACGGATCTGCATTACATATAAACACATCTAACGGCGGAAAATCGGTTTATTTGATCAATTTTTTCAAGTTTTCAGGGAATT